>CCAG010013178.1:0-57446 GCA_001077435.1 Glossina morsitans morsitans | reverse complement strand
TTTCTATAGAATTTAAGATAGTTTTGTTGAACGGCCGATATGTAATAAATCCATAATGTTCTGGGTGATAGGTGATCTAGCTTTTTATACAAAGTAGTTAATTTTATATTTATAAAATTATTTCTTGGCCTTCAACCTTAAACACGATGATGCGTTATTCCATTTCTTGGATTAACAAGTCCCAAGTGGTTAGCACAATCAGAAGCTGCTTTACCGTAACAGTTTATAATAACGATGAAGAAATCAATCTGAATAAACGCAAGAAAGAAAATTATATTCGGTCGTCATCGAATTTCTTATACCCATCATCCTTGTCTTAAAAACGACAAAAATAATAAAAGAACTAAATTTTCATGCTCTCTAATATGGACTGGGCGCGACTGAAGGTTTCTAGTTTCAAAATAAAAGCTAATGTGTGGGCGTTGTATGCGTGTCCTTGGAAAAGTTTAAATCACTTCAAAACTCTTCTGCAAATTTGTAAGCGATATCTTCATTTTCGCTAACGGGAGAATCTTTACCACAGATACTACAAAGTTGGGCAGGCGGACGGGTGGACACATTAATCGAGGGACATTCTTAAGTGCATTCCGAATTTGAAATTAGCCAAGAAGCTATATGCTTGTGTAGCTTGCTTGTTTGCCTTATAAAAGCTTTAAAAGAAAGCCCATACTATAAAATTGAGTAGGTGGGGCCCTGTATGTAATGGCTAAAAAACCTTTCCCTTCCTTTTAAAAAACAGAAAAGTTCTCACTTTACGTACAGGTGTAGGCGTGGCCTTCGATAGATTTAAGCCATTTTTTATGCCAACTTGCGTGCAAGAACTTCCAGTGTTTCTGCAAATTTGAAGTCGATAGCTTGATTTTTGTGGCCAGGAGAATGTTAACAGCAGTAATTACACAGACGGACAGACGGACAAACGGACATGCTAAAATCGATTCAGAATTTGATGGTAATGGGGTCTTCAAAGTTTCTTTCTAAACATTGGAAAGATTTTGACCAAATGAATATACCTATCACCGAAGAATGACCAGAAGAAACAAAATCATATCTAAAGCCAAAGAGAAAAGAACAAGTAAGAAATTTATATTCCATCGACGGCCAAATCTCACTATGCTTTCCGCATTCTGCTCTCCATGTTCCTTAAAAAACCTTGAAACCTTAAAAAAGTGAAAAGAATAAAATGGAATGAATTGTAACTTTGTGTGGGCATGTCGGATATTTTCCATTTTGACAAGTAAAGAGTAGAGTGTTTCGTTAAGTAAATTTTGAAAATTTCATCTTTCTAACTTTCATGACTTTTGAGTAACGAGCAAAAATTCACAAATTTTCGTTAAGAAAAACAGAGTTGCGTTCAGCTTATGCTCCACTGCGGGCTTCTGCTTTGACAGTTTGGGCCAATTTTCAATACCAACCTGTTTGCAAAAATTTCCAATGTTTCTACCAAATTTGAAATTGATATCTTCATTTCTACGACCAGGAGAATGCCTACAACAAAAACCACATACAGACACATAGATGGACGGACATGGCTAAATCAACTCAGAATTTCATGCTGAATATGAATGAGGCCTTATAGGGCCTCTGAAGCTTCATCTCGGGTGTTATATACATTATCGAAAAAAACAAAATCAGTTGACCCTCATCTTGAAGCAGTGGATATAAACAGAGACAAAAATATCATAGCTAGAGATATATATAAGTTTTTTAAAGATATTGGTTTGGAAGGCCGATTAATAAATAATTGTAAGATGGTGAAGGGTATTTAATGGTGAGCTATGTTTTGATCTTTTACTTGCTTTATTGTGAGGTGTTTTTTTTGCGATTGTTTGCCTTTTTGACTCACAGACACAACTAATCGGCGTCACAGAAAAATATGTGGATGTGAGTTTTGTTTGTTTTCGTTTTACATAAGCAATAAATTCATAGATAACCTAGAGAAACACCACATGTTGTGTGTTGTTTCAACATGAAGCACGTATACACAACAGACTGCATAGCCTGTATCGAATCCCTTTAAGAAGTTAACGGTACACATGTAGGATTGGTGTGAATCCTTAGAAAAGTACTTGCCATCACACAATCTTATCTTAGCCATGAGTGACTCTTTGGTAAATCAATAACAACTTAAACGAAAATTGCATTGCATCAGCTTACCGTAATCGACTGTATGCGTGTAAGAGTATGACTAACAGCCATAATGACTTGTTGAGTTAGCATAGCCTTTGGTGTGTATACACACCTTATACATGTGTTTCAATCAGGTAGTACTTATGAAAACTACATGTGTAGAAGTCTTTTAAAACAACATTAAGACACACACTGCAACGTCTTTCATCGTCACAATCCCTTGTCAAATGTGCCTAAGTATCAAATGAGATGAAAAGTCTCGAAACCAATGGAAGTAATTTTTTTTTTTTTTAAATCCATTTTAATTAATCCTAATTAACTTTTACAGCACTTTTGGTTTTTAAACTAAGGCCAAACATTTGATATTTGTACCCTGCACCATTTGTGGTATAAGGATATATTAAGTTTGTCAGTGTACATTATTCAGAAGGCTTTCAAACAGACTGATGTTTCATTATACCGATTATTATACTCAGAGTGGTTCCCTGACTCGATCTAAGCTTATCTGTCTCCCTCTCCATCTTGCGTTCAAACTAACGGTCGCAATTTGTGCAATATTTTGAAGAAATTTTGTACATCAGTGTGTTTTCGCCCAAGGGAGAACGTTATTGAAAACTTTTCGGGTTGGAAAACTTTTTCGACTGCTTCCCACATCTCGGTGTATGGATATTTAACGAAGTGATGTAGAGCATTCAATATTGCCCCTAGCCGAGGTCTACAATACCGTACTATAAATACTTGTAGGTAATAGGATACCTCTAAATCCCATCCCATCACATAGGTCCACCCGTGCATTCAATAATACCAGTAATCCTTTAGAGGCAGCTGTGCACAAAGGTAGTCAATTGATTCGCATTTAAATGTCATGCCGTTCGGGAATTATCTTCTCTTTTTTTGCTGGAGTCAAAATCCTTCGGATTAACGATCATTGACCAATTCCTTTCCGTAAGAAAATAGTGTCGAAGAATCCAGGACAAGTGAATGTTTTTGCTTTTGCTTGGAAGCCAATGTCTTTTCCTGGGTTTGCGTGCATTTAAAACAGTCTTCTTCTTGCCGTTTTTATCCTTTTAATAATATTGATCTTATCGTTAACTTAGCGATGGTTTGCTCTCTGATCGTTTTGAATTCGCTACGATAAGTGTTATAACACAGAAATAATCGACCAGAATTCTTCCTAACTACTTTCATTGAATCATTTTTACTATCGCTCTGAGCGAAACGAATGGTTTTTAATTAAACTTTGTAATCGTATATTCATTAATTTTGTATTTGCTTGTTTCAGAGAGACAGTCTACCGTAATCCTCTTTACACACCATCTTCATTTTACTCAGTGTATTTTGATACATCGATACAAAACTTCACTCGTAACATATGTAAAAAAGAAAATAGAAATTGGAAGATGAATTTTGGTTCTATATATACCTCAGCTCATAGCAACAGTTCAAAATTGATAAAGGAGTCCATTTTTTCATTATTGCCATCAGCCCGTAGCAGAGATCAAACTAAATACACTTTAGCGGGCGGCTGTAAAAATATAGAGAAAAATCATTTGTCTTGAAATGTTTAAAGAAAATACTACAACTTTGTCTTCTTAATATTCTGGGCATGTAGCAATGATAATGCTTGCATTCCGCCCATGGAAACATGGACTTAAAAAATTTGAAAAGTTTGAAAAATCTACAAAATTTCGATAACAAATTCGATACAATTCGAATCAATAGAAATTGAGAAGTTTCATGCAAAAGTGGTACGTGGCTAACCTGCCATAGACATGTCCATGGATTATCTTTGCGATTATTGTTGATGCTTTGAAAACAGACAGTCTTCAAGTTATGGTCGAATTATTGTCTGCTATGTGCAGATAAGCCATTCAGCCCACTAAGATGTCTCATGAAGGCCATTTGAATCAAGTTGCATTCCACAAATCATGGAAAGGTCTGCAAAAAAAAAATTTGATTCAAATCTGAATCATTTACTTTCACAAAAGGATAGTCCTTTCTTATCTTTACTTTTGCTAAGAAATAAAATTCGGTAACGTAACTAACTTGATTTAGCGTCAAAAAGAAACGATTGAAATCTCATGAAATGTGTACACTAGTCCTTTAAAAATTGATAGATTCGACCGGTACGTGAAGAAAAAGTCCCGTGATTTTTCGCTTTGTATAAAATATTTTAAAGGAAAGATTTCAACTAGTTTGTTATTCACGTAACACAGACGAGTAATAATCGATTAATGCTGCTTTAAGTGAGTGTAAACTAAAGACTAGAGGTAAATAGAAACAAGTTTGTGTACTTGAGCTAATTTGTTGGTAACAGACCAATAGCATTGAAGAGATTTTGATGTAACGACTGGCAATTTTGTCATTTAAAAATTTGCGGAAATACGATTTGGATTCATCATGAGACGAATCTCCATCATCAATATTGCCTTGAACTAATAAATAATACAAATTGAAAATAGGGATGCGTTGTCTGCCCAGGATGTTGTGGCAGCAAATGGTTTACATCAATATATCTCTAAAGAAAACGAGAAAGTGAAGAGTAGAAAATGGGAGAAGGAGTGAGGGAAAGGGAGAGGAAGAGCGAAATATTCGGTTACATAGTCTCCTACACCCCTTGTTCTACAATGTATATTAAGTTTCCGCGGACGTATGCAACACAGAGCGGGGCTTACGATAGGCTCACCTTTTATTATACCGATCGATTCGTAATCATTTTCTGACTCGTTCTAAGCTTGTCTGTCCGTCTGGTCTCTGTCCATGTATTTTTAGTTTCAATCTACAGGTCGTAATTTGTGAGATATTTTAATGAAATTCGGTACAGTGACGTAATCTGACCCAGCGACGAAAGCTATTAAAAATGGTTTGAATCGGTCCATTGTTTCAACCAAAAAATTTCAATTTTCAAAGTTCCTTAACAAAATTCATTAAGGAGCAAAATTTCGACTTTCTAAATTGGTGCGAAAAATATAGCACATCTGAGGCAACTTTTTGAATCTCTCTCATATGATCGTTTGTACGAAAACTGATACTTTTTATGCTAAAAAGGTATAATTTTCAATATTTCACGGAGAAAATTGATTCATATTAGTACATTGAGGAAGAAATCCACCTGAGCGATTTTGGATCAGATAGGTCTATTTATTTAGATACTACCGCCTATAAGGACTCTCAGGAAATATAAACATCAGAAAGGCTTAGTTATTAATATTTTATAATGAAAATATGTTCTTGCGATTTAATCGATCTAAAAACAAAGTAGACCTAGATTGGCACCATATGGGTCTACTTTTCGGACTCCACTCGAAAATTTCTGAGGATTAGTAACCCCTTCAGGAAAAAGTTTAATTTTTAATATTTTATGATGAAAATTTGGTCCAGAGTAGCAAAAATATTAACGGTAGCGGGTTTGGATCACATAGATCTGCTGTCGGACCTTAACGCATACAGCCAGTACCAGGTACAACAAGCCCTTATATGGAGAGAAAGCCTTTTTGAGTTTTTTATGACGGAGATTGAAAAATAATAAAAGTTTTGGAAAAAGTTGTCATCACGTCATATGATATTTTCGGTTTCCTCCAATATGCGGACCGTCATGAAAAGTATGCCTTCGCATGAAAGTAATGTGTAATTTTTGGCGTGATATTATCAAAACACATGAATAACTGCACTACGCGAAACGGTGTAGGTTAGCTAATGCTCGGATTTGTCCATCTATAAATATCGTATTTACTTTAATTAAAGGCTTACGAAGAGTCAGGGGTAAGTTCACGATTTTCGTTATCAAGTTGAGTTACGTGACGAAGCCGACAAACGATAAGATCATTTTTCGAGTTGATTGTGCAAATCTGAAATTTTACATTCGCTTTTACATCCATCCATCCCCTACTCGTTAAAGGTCCCATGACAATGAGACTTGTCAACCCAAAATTGAAAATTACCTATTTTTAACCATAGGTTAACTTATTTGCTTTCACGAATATATATTTTGCTAATTGCTGGTTATATTATTGCCATTGATATAGATAGATGCTGTAAATAGTTTCCTCAAAATTATCATTTTTATTATATATTATTTTGCTAACTATAATTGTGCATTTATCAGTTGTCTTCTTTTCTTTATTCTGCTAGTGAGTAATTAACGGAAAATAATCTTACAGTTTAATTTACGTGCCCAGTAGAGTGTAAATGTATGTGGCGAAATACATTTGCTGTTAATTGAGAGTTCGACTTGTCTAACTTTCCGGTCTTTTCAACTGGAAAGACTGGATATATAACAAGCAGCTTTTCAAACAAGCACGTTGTACTGGCGCCATTTATAGATGGCTTTCCGATTTAAAAATATACATCGTGACGCTGATGATAGCAATCGGATGAATAGAATTATAGAATTTTAAGCCATAGTGTGTGTACAGCATCATTGTAAGTATTATACATATATATATATATGCAGAAGAATATAAATTCGAGTTTGTTGAATTTTTCTCCGAGCATCTTTCCATTCTAAAATTTTAACTAAAAGCACATTTATCAAATTTCAATTCTCTTTTGCACTTTTCCTCTCTCCGCGTTCTATTGCGAGATAAATAAATGAATGGACAAATATAACAAAATTAATTCAGAATAGTATTTTGCTTGGGAATACTTATGCCTTATAGAGTCCCTAATATGCAAGTGTTACTTATTAGGCGATAAACTTACTTTACCTTTACCACCTTCAAGTGTTAATGTGACGAAGTATTTGCGTAAATCAAAGAAAACCTTAATGAAAACTTTTGATTACAAAAAGCAGATGAGATTGCATATAAAGAGAGATGCAATTCACATAAGCAAACACAAGAATACGTTTGCCACAAAATCGACCGTTCATCGTTGATAGCAGATAGTTTAGAAAATATCGGCCATACTCTCAAAGGCAGTGCTAATTAATCTCAAATAGCGATATATAAGAGCTCGAATCGATTAAATGAATTGGCCCTTAAAGGCTCGATACTTTTTAGGTAACCTTCTCAAAGACTTTCAACTTACCATTTTTTTTTTTTTTTCACTCTGTACATAATCATTACCTTCGTTTTCGTAACACATACACTTACCGGCATTGTAGAGTGTAATTAATATCAAATAAAACTGAAAGAAAAAAAAAAGAAACAAAGATAATTGTGGATACGTAACACATGGTTGTTAGGTATACAGTATGAAAAGTTTTAATGTTTATTTACATCTTGTTAAAAGTTAAAATGATAAATTCATTCATACATTTATTTATTTTTTTTGTTTTAATTAAATTTTATTTATTTATTTTTTTTTGTGTTTTCAGGCAAAAAGAAGAAAGAATTACTTACTTGTCATGGAAAGTTGTGAACTCAGCCAGGAATGGGCTTTAAAACGTAATTAAATGATAAAATAATCGTGGGACGCAACTGAAAGTAAATGAATTTGTTGATCCAAAGGTAGAATAATAAAAAAGTGAAATAAAATTCGGAGAAATTCGTTCATTAAAACGATGATGTGATACGAGTTACTTTGCATTGAAATGCTGACCGGTAGATTATGAGCGAAAACCGTAGAGAAAAGGAAAATAAAAATTTTAATTTCCGCCAAATGTATGAAAAATTGTAGGAAATTTTTTCATTTGCAAATAAAAATAAATATAGTAAGCGAACATTTCTGCTGTAAATAGTAATAATAGTAATGAAAATATATACATATATAAATAAATAGTCATAGTGATGTGTAAAAGTGTAGGCTTAAATTTAACCTTTTTTTCTTCAAACCCTAATAAATGAAGATATAATAAATAATAATAATGATAATAATTGTGAAAGAAAAAAACAACAACAAAAGTAAGATGAACAAGCTGAATAAATAAATAGACAAGAGAGACAAGTTTCGAAGACATTCCGGTAAAAAGACCAAATAAAATTCAAATAACAGCATTATGTGGATGGACTTATTTTCAAGTGCTTTGCAAGCATTGAATGGACATTGCGTTAGTGGTTACAATAGTAGTGGCAGTAAGGCGCCATTAAGGCGTAAAGTGCGTAAAACCTCGCGCCGGAAGCGTAAACGTCGACGTTACGGATATAGTTGTAGGGCTAGTGGAAATGAGAAATATTCTAATAATTATAATAATAACAATAATAACCGGAGCAACAGCAACAACCACAATAATAACCGCAAAAATGTAAATATGCAAAGTAGTCATTGTCATACTGTTAAGTACAACGGCAACGACAATAACGATGATAATGATGATCATGATGTTTTCGTTGCTGTTTTTGCTAAGAATAATGATAATGACGATCATAATGATGTTGATGTTGATAATAAATGTAAAATAGTTGTAAATAATGTAAGAAAAATGGCACGAATGCATTGTATAAATAATAAGGAGCACAACATGAATATAAATTACAATAACAAAAGCAGTAATCAACGAAACGATATAAGTAAGAGTAACCGTAAGAGTAATAACCATGATAGTAACGGTAATAACGGTAGCTATTGTCTTGGAGCAAGAGATAGCAAGAAAATGACAACATTATTAACATCACCCATCACAGTGACTAGAAACACAACAGCACTACCAACAGCAAGAGCAATAGCAACAGGAAGAGATATAAGACCGCCAAACAAAAGTGGAACAAGTTCAATTATGTCAAAATAAAAGGAGAAAAACTAGACGACTACGAGAAATAGGAAGTGAGGCCAGCACAAAGCAACCAAAATATTTATATTCCAGGGAGAAATATGTAAAAACTGAAGCAACAACAACAACAGCGGCGACATCGGCAACCATGGTAGAAAGAAAATTTAAATCAGCGACATTTCACTCCCGTTTAGCACCCATGGCAACACCTCGAAAAACTGCTAAAGGCTTATCATCTACAGCATGTAGGTTTGTGTGGCGTCATCGTCATTGTTGGTTTAGTATACGATGGCCTCACACACTACATAAATCGTATGCTGTGATATTTATGGCTATGCTGGTGTTTAGCATATGCCACAAGAGCGGTAAGTTTTTTTCCATTAATATTTTCGTTTTTTTTTTTTTTGAAAATTTAAAAAAAAAAAACATTTCCCATAGGCACCCCCTAAGGTGTTTATATGGACATTGAACGTTGCGGGTGGTGTGTGCTTTAAAAGCAAAACAAAATTAATAATAAAATGATAAATTTTTAAACAGATAAATAGCAAACTGTCGGATGTGGCAATTTAATGGCATACTTTTTCAATGTGTACATACCATACAGCCGTTCAGTTTATTTTTTGTTTTTTTCGCCCAATATTAACAATATTTCTAAACTGCTACCACTACTGTCCTGTGGGAAGTTTTTCCATTTTTGAAATATTTCTGCACATTTAAGTCGCATTTAAGAGTAGTTTAAAGTGCCATAAAAACTGAGAAGAGAAAAAAAACAAAAAAAAACAGAAAGAACTAAAAAGAAAACAACTTCTGACAACACTTGACTTCAGTTATGTGTTATAATATTCAAGCTGTCAGACTCTCTGTGAACATCTTTTCTCCCTTTTGTCCAACTGTTATAGTTAATCTATTATTCAGGCATTTCAAACTTTGACCGAACGACTAAAGTTTTATGAGCAAATTTTCTGTTAAGATAATTAAAAAGCATTCGTTTTATTATCACTTGCTCTTGAGCTTTTACGTTCAAGAGTTGAATAAAAGTATGCAGACTGCAATATATGCAGCAAACAGTCTCTCGTTTTATAATGAAAAAGAAAATCAAACTTTAAATACCTTTATAACCTAACGATTCTTTGAAACTTTGTATGAAAACAAATTATCACGTCATCAATCCACTTGAAATGTGTACGTGAACTATCAATTATATAATTTATTGAGTGATTGGGAAAGAAATTTTGTTTTTTTTCTTTTTTTCAAAATAAAAGTTGATTTCTTAATACTATGCAAAAATATGTTATCAAGTGATCTCACAAGTTGTCATTCAGCGAATTGCTTCAATGAATGTCTTTGTTTTGTTTTTATCAGCTCTTACAGGCCTTTCAGAACGTAATGCAAAAGCGTCGAAATGAAATTTTGGAAATCAGTTTTACGCCTGTAAGTAATTTTTTTTTTGCCTGAATATCATTTTTATCTTTTCGCCGAAAATGCTACTTTCGACTTTCCTTATTTGGCAAGGCACCAAATGAAAAGTTTTACCCATAATCCAGCAAGAGAAAAAGACTTTTCGAACAACCTAATAATTAAGAGGAATATTTTGTTCGCCCTTCAAGGCTCATTTTTGCTTATATACTACTAACAACACCATAACATAACACAAACAAAATCTTAGCTTTGTTTATATATGCACTTTGACACCCTTTACCAAAGGATGAGGGGTATATTCATTTTGTGAAAACGTTTGCAACGCTCTTCAGGGATCCCGTAAAGTATATACATATTCTCGATACCTATTCTCGATTAAACACGTCCGTCTGTACGTCCTTGCCATGTATGTTTTAAACTTTCTCCCGGCTGCAAAATGAGCCTATGGACTTCAAATTTGCCAGAAACATTGGCATAGAGAGTTCTTATATGCAGATTGGTAATGCAAATTGGTCGAAGGACACGCCTGCAGTGCCACGTAAAACCAGAACACCTCTGCTTTTCAAAATATTGCCTTTTCGACTTATTACTCATAAACCCTAGACTGGGCGATGCTGTAATATCTGTAAAAGAATAAAAAAAAAATTGACCACGCCTACCCTATATTATGGTGTATCATAATATAATTATATTCAATATCTTCATAACGCGCAAGGGCAAGCTCCAAAAATCCCATAAAGTATATAAATTCTCGCCCATTTTCGCAAAAGTTCTCCCATTAGTGAAAATGAAGACATCGGCTACAAATTTTGCAAAAGAATTTGAAAGGGATCTAAGCTTTTCAAAGGGCACGCCTACACGCCATAAAATTTATTTGAAAAGAAAAAAAACCGGCTGTACCCACTTCATATTAGGGAGCACGATTATTTAGTTCTTTTACTTATTTTTGTCTATCTTAGGGTAACGGTGATGGGTATAAAAGATTCGGTCGCAACAAAATATAATTTTCTTGTTAATTTTCCAAAATAGTTCCGGGAAATTTTATACAACTTTTTGCCATAGATCATGAGCTATAGTTAAGTTTCCGGTTTGGTAATCGCCGGTTCGTTTGTAGATCGATCAGATCCGCTCCTGCAATGAACTGGCAATGAAATGGTCCTGATTAATGTTTTTCTAGTTACAAATGTATTAAGTTATAAGTTTTCGAATGCCGTAGCTCTCCTGCAATCACATGCCTCGAACATAGCCAGCTAACTAAACGAGAATATACGGACCAAGGTGTATGGTCCTGCCTTAGTCTCGGTATCCATTTCTCATATGCATTATGAAGCTTCTGATGTGGGCTTGTAAAAAGACAGACACAGTGTATCTTCAAACCTTCCTGATGGATATAGACGATAGCAACATAATATATTGTAACAGACTACACAAGCGAAGCATGCATTGATCGCACATTGCACAACTTATATAACTTTTCAATATTCTTGGAGTAAATGCTCAACTGAAAAACCATGTGTAAATAACATATCAATCGATGAGTCTTCTCTCGGACACATATATGGCATCACTGCTGAGCAAGCAACTGTAACTTGTAAACTAAAGATCAAAAGGTCGTGAAATTTTGACACATATCACCTTAAGGTTGGCACTATTCAGAAATCATCTGTGTTTATCAACAGTGTTGCCATGTATGTGTCAGATCAGAGACTTATTGAGTGATGCTATACTTCATCATATTTACATATATGAATTTTGATAATTGTGATTAGTCTAATTTAGTTAATTTCCTATTTTGAAAACGAAAACTTCAGAAGTAGCTTTAAAAAGAAAGAGCGAGTTCCTAAAGAATATTTCGGGGCTTCGAACTAAAACCGTATCGGACAGATTTCAATATTAAATATCTTAACTTTCTTTGCGAGTGAAAAAAAAAAGAGCGAAATTGGAAAAAGCCGTTCTTCGTCCCCCTTCCACATATTATTCGTTTTTCATTTTTCCTATCAGCTGTTCTGTTAAGTTCGACTACATTCTCCTCCTAGTAATCGCTTAGATGCCGTATTAATATCAGATTATGCTAACAGCAGCTAACGTTATTAAATTTTTTTTCTCCAGCAGGGCCTCCCTTCAAAAGGGGCCTGAGTCAAAATTGGACTGATTTTTCATTCTTGCGCCTAATACGAAACACTCGAAGAAAGTAAAGCTCTTCAAAGTGATAGAACTACAAAGTTCTTAAAGCGAAAAAGTTCCTCTGTTACTTTAATTTTATAGGGAGAATAAGTGAACGACCGTTTTAGTTTTACGTTAATGTAATGTAATGCAATTGTTTAACGTATGCTTACTTAAGGAAAACATAAAATAACTTTTAAGCTAACAACAATAATGCAGTTAATAAAATTTATTTATATGAATCCCATATAACTCCACAGTCATTTTACAAACGTGTATAAAAATGTATTTTAATTATTTTATGCATTTAAATAAAAGGAATTTTTTACGCTAACAAGCGGTAAGGTTTACTTTAGAAAACCAACACAACTCTTTCTCTTCGTGCCCGGTAAAGGTGTAATGTATTTATAATATTTATCATCTCTTGTTGGTCACAAAACAAACTTTCAAACCGCAACAAAAATTTAGAAATAAAATAAAAAGAATAAACAAATGCACATAACAGGTGGAATGAATGGTTGGCACATATGCAAACAAGACCATAAATTGCTAACACAAATTTGCATTTGCACTTGAAATATGTAGAAGGAGTTGTGTGTAAGCGTAAACATTTTTTATATTTAATAAAGGCTTTTTTTTTCTTTTCCTTTATTTATGTTTTGCCTACTTTTTTTTTTTTTTGTCTGCATTTCAACATACACATTTTCGGTAATACATGCAATGTAGACCGACATTTATTAACGATAATTGTTTGCATTTATGACCATGTTTTATAACCGCCAAGAAGGAATTAAAGCGTACATTAATTCTGTCATTATAATGACTTCTACCAAATGGAGCTTAGGCTCGAACACTGTTAGATTTTAATTGTCACGAAAACATTTTGCATGAGCATTGCCTTGAATATCTGTCATCACTTATGAGAAAAACCAAAAAAAAAAACCTCGATTTTTAAAAGGATTTTTCAAAATTTTCCCTAAATGGGTGTCTAAGATTCGATTCAAACCAATTTACGTTTCCCTTGTTTGTTTTGCGTAATTCAGTGACTCATTAACGTGAGTAAAATACCATATTTAAGGTTTGTTTAAAATGCATTTTTAAGCTTTTGTTCCTCTCAACTTAAATATTATCGCTGCTTGGGTTGCAAATCATTCACTTGGTTAGCTATGAATTTGAAAGAACATTGACTCTACTAATAATATTTAATGAAAGAAAAGTTAACTAAAAAGGATTTTTATTGTCCTAATTAACATAATGTACAATAAAACAATCGAAAGCCTATTGAAATGAGACAAAAGAGAGAAAACTATTATTTGAATACTCTCTCAATATCGCATCAGAATATTAACAGAGGTATAGAAGAAACACTTGCGAATCCTTTTATATATCTGTCTATCATCCGTAGGATAAAAGAATAATTTTTTCATATCGATTTGTAAAAATTAGCAAGTAAGAAAATCATATTCCATCGTGACCCAATCTCTTATGTCCATCAACATGGTCCTAAAAAAAAAGGAAAAGAACTAAATTTTCTTAGCCAATAATATTGAGTAGGTGCAGCTGGTAGAAAAATCATTTTCAGAAAAAAAGTGGAGACCTCGTAATATATTCTTGATCACCATCAAATTCTGAATCGATATAAGCATGTTCGTTTGCCCGTCTGTCCGTCTGTATAATGTCTGTTGTGAACATTCTTTTAGCCGTAAAAATTAAGTTGTCGTCTTCAAACCTTGCAGAATTTCTTGCACGCACGTTGATATGGAAAATGGACCGAATCGTTGTAAGGATACACTGCCTACAGTGCTACATAAAGAGAGATTATCTCTGTTTTTCAAATGGAATAAAAAATTGGGTTTTTTTTGCTCATTACTCATAAATTAGAACAAATAAATCTAAAAAAAAAATGTGAATATATATTCTACGGCCGATTCTGTAGTGTTTGTAGAAAAACGGAAAAAATTGACCACGCCCGAGCCCAAAGGACGCAAGAAAATATATAAATTTTCAGTCAATTTGAAATTCGGAATTCGGAATGCACCTAAGTCTGTTTATCTATTCGTCTGTCCATTTGCCTGCCTTTTAGTCCGTCCATTTGTCCGCCTACCCAACTGTAGCGATTCACATATAGCGATAGGCGAAAAAATGGTTCGACAACGTTCTTTTCTAGGTCAAAATGCATCTGTGAACCGAATTTGATCGCACTCTCCCAAAAATTGCTGCCCATAAGCTGAACACAAAAAATTAGACAACCCGATAACTTTAAAAGTGATTCGGAATCGAAACGCATAATAAAAGGTGAGTCTAACTCAACTCCTTTTAGTTATTGTTTATGGACGCACAAGCTTCACATATATATACTCTTCATATACATATGTTTATAACACAAATAGGGTAGGTAGCAATATTTGGACATGACTTCCGTTTAAGGCTGCATATTACTTTTCCTCCAGACGTTCTCCTTATTGTATCGTCTTGCTTCTATTGCCAAGTACACACATTGAAAGGGATCTTTGGTAGCACGGCCTCGTCCTGGATTACTAATTATTTCATTAATTCATTATTTCATTTCTTTTATTGATTACATTCACTATCTTTCCGTTCTGATCTACAACCCTAGCATTCCAATAAATGTCACTTAATATGGTTGCTTGCATATTAAATTTGTGTTACACTCATTCGTGAATACTCCGAAGCAAACAGTAAAGTATAAAAGGATTAAATCATCAGTCAACAGCAGAAAAAAGAAAACAAGACACGCTTACTTCTATCAATAGCCAGCGCAAGAAGCGCAACAATAAACTTTTTCGTTGTCTTTGCCGCTCATGATAACAGTTTGACATTACCAAACTTATTTCCCTTCCTTCGAGACCGCAAATAGCTGACTTCAAGTGACCGTTGCCATACACTTGTATTTTTTACCCCTCTATTGTCCTTTAGTGCAATAATTTGTCTTCCGACTTGACTTACACTACACTTATAGGACATGAAGACAACATGTCATACGTAAAATGCTTCATCTACGCTTATGTTACATCTGAGACTACACATTAAGACGATTATGGTAAAACCAAAAAATTGTCATTTTAGAATATTGAAGATATTTTTCATTTTTATTCAATTAACTTTCTTCTCAAGGAGTACTCGAGTGCGATTGTGAAAGATGGAGAAGAAAGAAAGTTTTCTGTACACAAGTATTTAAATGTCATCACTACTCCATTATCACTATTTACAATAAATATTTTGACATTTAAAAAGAAATTTTTATTTGCAAATCGAAACGGTCCGACTATCTAGCTCGTTGTCTATATAAATATATGTTCGATTGTCTTTGCCTTGAGTATTCAAACATTTCTGGTGTTCTAACTCAAAGTTGTGAATATTTATTAACCATTAAAGTAACTTTTCAACAAGCTTTGCCAATAACGAAAATGCAATAACAACAAGAAAAACCACATCAGTCATTGGAAACCGAGTGCGATTTGCTTATTGTTTGTGATTTATCGGGCTTATGTTCTTTGGTGCAAAACTAACAGAATCGAAATTAAGTTCTATTTATTTCTCTTGTATTTCATATGTGGATGACCAGCAACTAGTTTATGCTGGTTGTGTCTCTGCATCGCTTTTTGTGTAGCCTGTCTTACCAGCTTTACCAATGATGCTGATATAATCATGTTTTATTGGTCTCGAGAGAGATCGAGAAAGAGAGAGGGAGAGGGAGAGACAGAAAGAGAGAAAACAACAAAATTTTACGATTTCATATTTCTTTATCGCATCCATACATATATATATATATATGTATGTAGGAGGGACTAGGATAAGAGTTATATTTTGCATACACGTATTTTGTAATATATGGCAATATATCGTCATGGCATTTAGATTTTTATTTAGTTATTGTTTTGAATAAATTATTGATTCCGAGTAAACATTAGGTTGAAAAGAGCAACACCACAATAATAAATGAACATAAGATACGATTATTAGTTTTTTGTTTACATTTTTCCAAATTATTGAAGTTTTACAAACCTTCTTATGAGATACATTTTATTATAAAATGTCTTTTATTAATGATTCTTTTAAATTTAATTTCGATCAATTTTCGCTTAATGCTTTAAAATTTATTTGTAAACAATTTTGTTTTGTTTTTTTTTGCCTTCATTTTCTAATATTTATAATAAATTACAGGTGATGGCATTTTTATTATAAAGTGTTTTCAAAACTTAGGAAAAGGAAAATACATTTTTTTACTGCGAAACTACATCCTCCTGTGTACTTTTGTCTCCGCTTTCCTTCAGTTCCCTCTTTTTCATTTCTAGCTGCTGCCATAATCTACTTTTTCCTTTTTCTTTCTATTTTGCTCTTTTCTTAGAAAAAAGTTATTTTTCGACCTTTAATTTTCATAAACTTTCCGCTCATCAAAAAACAAAAAGTACGAATAACAAATGTTCATGTTTTTATCGATATCTATAAAAGAGAAAAGTATGTTAAGTGCATTACACTTTTCTCAACTTCAGGCAGTAACCTTAACAGATATCGTTGTATATGTAGATTTTTGCGATTTACAGCCGTATTCGGGCGTTGTGACCGATCGCAAGTTATAAGAGAAAAGAATCGATTCTCTTATCACATACATTTTGTATGAGGTTGTATCAGGTTTGGTATTTCGCATCAATAGCCAAAATCGAATTCTTTGTTATCAGTTTGCCCAACACAAACAAACAAAAAAAAAAATGCCTTGTGACTTGTGAGGTGCGTTCCAGTGAGGTTGTTCAGAATAAGGCCATTAGTCTCTCGGTCTTTACTTTCGTTTCGCTTATTTGCCTAGCGTAGGCTGCATCCAAAGATTTTGTTGTTTTTCTCTCTTTACGACAAATGATTTTCTCATTTTACATCTAAAACGGAAAACGAAAAACAAGCGGAACCCGCGGAAAATCTAAATAATGAAAACTACACAATTTTTTTTTACTTAAGATTTATAGGAAATAATAAAAGGGATCTGCTTATCGCCCTAGACGCACTATATCAGTGCGGTTTGAAAAAAAAATTTAATTTATTTACTTTAAGTGAGGGCAACTTTCTTTCTTCTCTCACCTCTCTCTCTCTCTCTCTCTCTTAGTTGATTTTATTTAACGGACATGTTGTCTAGCAATGAATTTGACGATTCCTTTGACTATAATATACTCAAAAAAAAAAAAAAAAGAAACGGACAACATAAAGAATAAATATCAAAGCGAAGACAGGAAATTTTATGTTGATTTAACAAACTCCGTCCGTCAGTCCCTTTGTTAAAGTAGTTATTGGCGTTGCAAAAAAAAAAATTAGAAATTTGAACTTCATTTTAAATTTACTTGAACTAACTTATTTTGTTGTCGTTGTAATTGAAACCATGCAAAAACAAGTCCCCTTCTGCTTATATGCTTATCTTCACGCGAGAAACATAAATTTATCTTAGGCATTACCTTCCTTTACCTACCTTGTTGGTCAAATTGTTGAATGATATTATCGACTCACCAGTTCTGTTCCCACACGTCCGCCAAGCAACTCTCTCTCAGGGTCCTTTGCAAAAATTGAAATCATGCCTATAACATCAGCGGAACCGGTATGTTCGGCTAAAGCTATTCTTCTGAACATCCTCATATTAATGATATCGTACTTAAACTGAATCGATTAATTTATCCTTGCCATGCGGTGGCATGTTTGAACTGATGTGACTCTTTACAGAGTAGAACTTCAATTGACCAATTCAGTTATGCTCTGCAGATGCTCTGCTTGTATGCGGACTTTCATTATTAGATCTAATGTATCATATTCTTACTTATTTATTGCTTAAGCTTCGTTTTCTTCTATCTGCAATCTTAACTAAATTAATCCTTAAATATTAATGCATAGCCTAAGCTGACTCTAAACAGCTCGCTATTTATTCAGCCAATCTCATATATTTCTATATATATACATATTATACTTCGAGCGATAGGCAGACAGGCATCCGAAATTCGTTTTATATATAAATACATTTCTTTTCTTTGTTTGTCTCTTTTTTAATCTATTTTCCTTTTTTTTGCCTTTTTTTATTCCATTTTTTTTTTTTTATTTTTGGGTCATTTTACTGTAAAACTTACTTTTATTACTCACTGTTGCCACTCACTTGTTTGGACTTAAACGTTGAAGTATACAAGCAAGAATATTAGTGTAAATAGACGCAAAGTAATCATGTTCAACTGCCTGCAATAACAAGTTTAACTTAATTCATAAAAAGGAAGCAAAAAAAAAAAACAAAAAAAAATAAATGAAAAATAACTGAAATTTTTTTGTCGATTTTTTATATATTTTAAAATGAAAAAAGGACATAAAGTTAAAATACATCGAGTGAAAAATTCATAAAATGTTGCAGACGTCTGATTGTCATATTTTTTGCTGTCAAATGAAAGTAATGTGCTTAACGAACACTTAAAGTAGAAAACTTGGCGTTTTCGTAACAAATAACAAAAAAGAAAAAAGGGAACAAAAATTTATTTTTATTCTAACAAATTTGAAGTTATTAAAATACCAAAAGCAGCAAGGTTAAAACTCATTATGCCTCGTGTGACAGCTATGACAAAAGTCGAGCGGAACTTAATATAAAAACGAATAAAGCGAATCTTTGATGAGTTGTTCTATGTCCGTCTTAAAAAAATTTTCATATCCATATCATCTGTCAGTATACATGAGGATGTAAACGATATTCTTTTCGAAAACGGACTTTTCTACAAAAACAGATCAAACCGTAATAAATGGTAAAACTTTGATTATTTGTTCAACCGGTCAACCGCACGTGTTAAGCCAAACACCAATGTTTAACGTAAAGAAAACAAAACAGACGTCATTGTTGATTGAAATAATAATTTTTTAGAACCGTTTGTCCAAATAATGCCGTTATATATACAAACTGTTCATTTCATTTCTTTACTTAGGTAAAATCGTACATACATATATACATATATGATAATTGAACTATGACAATTTGAACTATTATTGAGATAAGTTGGTGTATTCTCATGGATTTTGGACGAAGCCTTTCAATTTACGACTTGCAGTTTGTATTCCTGTTACCTTCCCTAAGGCCATAAAGCCTCTTACTTCTCCTATATATCGCTTTTCGTTTTCAACAATTTTTTCGTTTGTTTATTGGTTTTTACAACTCCTTGCTTACTCTAATAATACAATGATGATCAACGACTATGGATTCCAGTTACTTAACATTAAATCTTTAAAGATATTTATTGTCGATCATCGACTGACTTTTCACTTCTCGCCACGTTCAGCGTTCAAACAAGACGATGGGAAGTTCTCTTCCTTGCACTTTCTTCGTACTCTCTCGGGTTTATTTTTTTTTATCTTATTTGTGATTTGCTAAAATGCAGCCACAAAAATTGTCTTTTAGACCAGTTATAAGAAGAGTTAATAAAGAAAGTAACAAGTATTGTTTTACATTTGTAGCGTGACAGGGTCTTAAAGCCTAGCAATTAAACAACAAAGAAATTAATTTAATTCTTCAAACTATAAAGCCTGCCATGATAATAAGAAAAAGAAGACGGACCCATAATTAAGTTTAAAAATACTTAGCAGTAAAAACATAAAGCTTTCAAGGCTATTTAAATGAAATCAAGCGATAGATACACTTTCCATAGCATATCTATAACATTATATATTACCGTCAAGGGATTGGTGATCCATCAAATTGGTTCTCGCGAAGTTTTCGCTTAACAACTTAATCGCTTTCTGCCAACAGGAATTTATGTTACGAATCGTTAAAGTTTTTAGATAAGACCCGCAATGTAAAGGATCCGCGTTGACGATCGTTTAGCCTTTAATTGGAAGTTACCTTCATATAAGAGTTTCAATGGCTTTGCAGTCTAGTCAGTCAGCTGATAATTCGCTCTCTTATAATTTAACTTACGCCAAAGCGAAAATACGTAAGATAATTTAAATTATACATGGGCCTGTGTGTAGGACAAACCTTAGGTACTGTTTTAGTCCTCGTTATATTTAAATAATGATCAATGACTTACGGTTATCAACATTTTCTTCACCAATCAAGTGAAGCAGCAAATGATTGCATACTCCATCGAATTAAGCATCTCAACCTTTGCACCCTATCCTCTAAGAAATAACAAGGCCAAGTTTGTGTCATACACTACCTATGAATTGGTCGTCGAAAATCTCAGCCAAATGTCAACTTTCTGCACCAAATTTTATACTATTCCAAAAAAGCCAACAATCAGCAGTCAGCAGAGCAAAAAGTACTTATTGAACCAGTATTAGTACACAATTTACAGTTAATTCTCCAGTAGCGTTTTGCCGTCATCATTGTCAGTTTTCCAAGTCCTTTGTAAATGAAATGCAGTTTAATTTAAAAATTAAAATCAAAAAAAAAAAAAAAATTTCTATTTAAAAAGTAATTATTGTACAAAGTAAGTTATACGTGATAATCTAGTGAAAGCTTAACACATTGCAAAGCGAATAGGTGCTTATGAGTTTAAAACCATATATGTTTCTCTTGAATTTAGATATGCATGCAATCATCAAAAATATGTGGACAACGATTTTAATAATGCACATACTTAAGTATGGGTTAGTCTGCATTTATTTGCTATAAATATGTTCTATAACATGAAGTTTGTCGTAGAAAAAGAAACAAAATTTATGCAGACTATATGAACATACTTGCAGGCACATTGTAAATCAAAAAACTTTGGGCATATTATACGTATTGGTTCTTGTAAACAATGTTCCGGTATACTAAAATTTGTTTCTCGTCGAACAAGATGGTAAAATGAATGTAAAATACAAAATATATTTGAAAATATTAGACAAAATATGTTCGGTTTACAACGAATCATCTACCACTCGTCATTTACATGGATTTATTATAAGATATATTTTCCTGAAGAGTAGATCTAAACCGAACTGTGACTAGACTTACGCAAACATTTTCATGTATATATATATATATATATATATATGTGTTATTTATGTTTGGTTGAAATATCCCAACCCAGATATATTTCCTCGTACGCATTGATAGCAGAGGGACAAATGAAAAGATGAACAAAGAGACGCGCACATGGGCGTACGGGAGAGGAGATGCAAACGCCTCTATCGATAGCTGCTTAAGAAGACAGATAGAAGCAGGAGAAAAGATGTTCAATTGGCAACTGGCTTTTTCGCTTTATAATCCTACGTTAATGAAGAGAAAACATGCATTCTTCTGAGATTTATTGAGAAAGCACGCGGACAAATAGTTGGGGAAGCAGATAAACAAACGCAGACGTAGAAACACAAAGGGATAGGTGAATAAGTTGGTATGGAATTGGGAGAATACATGCACAACGTACTCACCATTTACCGGCAGTGAGGAATACAGGTGAGGAAGCAGAGAGAGGTGCACGGTGACAGAAAAACAGACATCCATTGCTAAGTATATTCACAATCTAATGCTACTCACCTATATGGCGATGAAGAGATAGACCAGCAGAAAGAGAGATAGCTGAAAAGTCACTTCAGCGAGAGTACAGCCTGAATAAGGTGATAGAGAGAGCTGCGGGCAGAAGAAGATATGAAAGATAGATACTGGACTCCGTACGGACCTGCAAACGGAGACACAAAGGCACCGCTTCACGGAGAAATGAATCAGTACATAGACGGATAACTGGATATAAAGACGAACGTAAACGCGCGCTTGTGTAGAGAGGGAGGAAGAGAGAGAGAGAGAGAGGGAGAGAGAGAAAAAGAGAGAGAAGCTTGACCAAACAAAGAAATGAATCAACAGATAGATGGACAGCCAGCCAAATTGATGGGTAGTGAAGGAAATGTGCATCGCGCAGACGAGCGATCAACCAATCGACAGAAAGGCGAACGAACTTGTGATGTCCATGCGTACATGTAGGCAAGCATGTGAAAGGGTCTGCACCTAAACAATCAACGCATACCTAATCTTAGTATAATCGCTTTTTTTTGCAATGAAAAATGTAGCGACTCTACAGGTCTTATACGAGCAATACCGAGCGGGCAAATAGGTAAACGATAGGCTAAACCAAGTGAAGAATTCATGCTGATATAAAATTCATGTTTACAGAGGGTTTCCTAGAATTTACACATATGTACATCTTGTATAGTTTCCAAACAGGATAATAAAATTAATATATCATTTTCATGCATAACAACAGTCACTTACATATACATATATATGTATGTGGTGTAAATCGAGAGCATGTATAAAAACAAAAACCGAAACTAATTGATTTAATGCATCAACAGTCGATTGAATATTTTTTGTAATTCTATTAAAACATGTTCGAATACTACCGGCTGTGAAAATAATAGCAACAAAAAACCAAAAAAAAAAAAAAAAAAAAAGTGGTTCAAAAGGAGCAAGTAGTACCGAAATTAGATTAAATTCATGAAAAAATTTAGGTCAATGAGGCTTCAGGTAAGGCTGCAGGCTTACGTAACATCAAATTTGTAAACGAATATGTCAATGTGTACGTGTGTGCCCACGGGGTATACATTTGTGTGCTTATTTACATGTCTCCATGTATGCTGACAAGTGTCCGTCTGCGCAGCAATACCCTTTAGCCTAAAGTATCTCACATTTTGCATTAAATTTAAACACTAACCAATCCTTGGCGCTAATATCAAAGGGAGAAGAATTCGTTATATAAATACTCACTTTTACACGTGCATCCATACATAGATGTATTTAAATTTTTGTTGGAAGCCAACAATGGTCTAAAAAGGAGAAAAAAAACGATAGTTTTGTGCCAGCATTCACTTAAGCCTGAATACACACAAACCCCAACACAAACCGAAAGTTTGCAATGGAATGCAAAGGTTTTCACGCGTATGTGTGGGTGTAAGCTGCAGATTTTTTTTTTGTTTTTTTTTTTCTTGCATGTGCGTGTCAGATATATATATATATGAAGATTTCTACGTAAATCGTTATTATACGTAAGCCAATGGTGTGTTCTCTACTCAGTAAATTCTGCCAAAGACTTTTTACATACTTTTCGTAAGCTTCAGTTTTCATTTCATCTCATGCATTTTCTCTTTTCTTTCTTCGCTGCTTTCAGTTTTCCTTCTCACGTCATTGGCTTTGTTGGTATTGTTATAATTTGTTAGAAAAGTTTGTCGTTAGTGGAATTGGGATAAAATAAGCACTTAACTGTGACTATAGGTAGAGGTAGATGCATCTGTGTGTGCGTGTGTGCATGCGTGTGTGTGTACATATATATATATGTATGTATTTATGTATTTCTATGAATACTCTTCATTTAAGTAAGTTTTGCATCTGCAAGCGAGGTAAAGCAAAGTTTTGGTAGATTTTCTTACTTCTTTCAACGACCTCAACTTTAAACATAATTTACATTTAGATAACAAAACAAGCAAAAGTGAAGATACGGTGCATTATTTGGTTCGGAACGGCACGTTTGTTTATTTATGCTTCGGAAGGGTATTGTGTCTAAACTGTTTTTCCATTTCATTTGTTTGAAAATCGTTGAGCGCAACATTAATTCGATAATTAAGTAACGTTTAAAATCATTATCATTTTAAATAATGTTAGCTAAAAATTTTCAAAGAAATAAGCGGTTAGTTGCACTTATCAACTTCATTATATTCTCTTAAATTTAAATAAAAAATTGCTTTTTTTTTAAAAGTTTACAAAAACAAAACAAAACAAAAAAATACTTTACGTATTTATAATAACGAAATGGTTAGTTTAGTGCATTTCTCTTGCTTTGCAAAGAAAATTTGTGAAAAAATATCCATAAACCGTAGTATACCGCATGACCGACCTCAAACCAATGAAAGGAAATGGGGACGAAAGGGGTCAGAAAAAGTTTCAAATAGGATATAAAACCAAAATTGATGAGAGAACTTAAGCCAATTAGTTTTATCGCCATCAAAAACTATATACACACGTATATGTGCGCGCCGAGATACTCAGTAAATTTGCCGTAAGTGAGCAATTTAAAAAGTTAAAGTTTGGTAAGAATATATATATTTTCCGTTTTAAACTTAAAGTATAAAATATTTACTATATTTCCTAACTGAATTTGGGTTAAGGTAAAATTGATTTATTGTTTCATTGCCTTTGTAAAATTCGGGCATTAGCGTGAAATACCTTTGAAGTGTGTACATTCCTCGCAAGTATTCTTCTTCTTTCTTATCGCATATCTTTATTCTCCATTCATCTATTCTCTGTTTGTTTTTCTGCAATTCTCAGAAAAGCTCAGATTCAGAGTTGACGTCAACAGTACATGGTCTTCATTTAGTTCATAAAATCAAACCTATTGCGATCAAAAGCTAATTACATGGGATGATAAATTGCGGGCGTAATTGTGAATATGGGTCGTTTACGTGAATGTATTCGCCAGAATTATTTATTTGTTTACTTATTCATCTCCGGCTACAATTACACATTCAATCTTTACAATTAACCCGCTTAAGGCTAAAGGTCTTAAATTACACACTTATAGAGAAGATCATCAAAGCAAACCATTTCCATTTCCAAAGTGAAGAAATTTTTTGCTTAGAATATATTTAGGTTTAAGCGAATTCCAAGTGTTAAAATTGTAACATTACATGTACATGTATATTGAAGATTGCAATCAGTACACAATATATATAAGAAACATAAATCTACGTAACCATGTTGTATAGTCTACTTATAGGATATGTAAGTAATCACTTCCGGTCTGAGAATCGATCTGGCGATCATAGACTTGGGAGTTGCGAGTGTATCCACTGGACTATGCGGTAGGTAGGTAGGTACTTGCCAGCTGTTGTCAGGGACCTAATCTGGCTTTCCAAGACTTTTTTATAAGAAAGTCAACTCAAATCGTTTCGCAATCGGTCTCTTTCACTCATTTGAGTCCGTCTGACTTCCGGCAATACTAGGACCTCAAAAAATCGTTTCAAATGCACAAGTTTAATTTAACTGAAGTAATAAAGAGGAATTGAAGGATTCCGTTCAGTTGGTCTCTTGCACTCATTTGAGTCCGCCTAACTTCCGCCAATGGTAGGAACTCAAAAAATCCTTTCAAGTACACGAATTTAGTTCAATTGAAGTAATAAAGGGGAATTCGAGGATTGCGTTCAATCGGTCTCTTTCACTCATTTTAGTCCGTCTAACTTCCGGCAATAGTACGACCTCAAAAAATCGTTCCAAGTACACGAATTTAGTTCAATTGAAGTAATACAGAGGAATTTGAAGATTCTGGTCAATCGGTCCTTTCACTCATTTGAGTCCGTCTAACTTCCGGCAATGCAAGGACCTCAAAAAATCGATTCAAGTACACGAATTTAGTGCAATTGAGGTAATAAAGAGGAATTGAAGGATTCCGTTCAGTTGGTCTCTTGCACTCATTTGAGTTCGTCTAACTTCCGGCAACACTAGGACTTCAAAAAATCATTTCAAGTAGACGAGTTTAGTTCAATTGAAGTAATAAATAATAACTTTTTTTTAGATGTAAGTTGAAGAAGCACATGACATTAGTTATTGATTATTGGTATGATGTTTGGCACAAATCGATTACGTAGCTGCCAAACCAGAAAGATAACTGCTCGTGTGTATAAATTCGCGATTTAAAGGGTAATATCTTTTTGTGTGCGCTAAAAATTGGGTCATTTTCAGAAATTTATATAAAAAAAAATTTTTTTTTTTTAATATTTATTAACATTCGGTTTTTGCACATGTAACTACGAGTCTTAAAGCATATAAAAAAAAAAAAAAATTCTTTTTCATATTTGTTAACTTAAAGTCTAGGCATGTCAGTCCTCGAAAAGCAATACTTTTTTTTTAACCCCAATGTCATACATTTATATGTCACAACATTTCATTTAGAATAACAAGAAACAAAAAGCAAATTTTTTCAAAAATGTGACTGAATGTCTAACAAGCAAATATGAATGGAAAAAAAATTTTTTTTATATAAAGTTTTTTTTTTCGGAATTTCTATAATGGAGCACATGCTGACAGATGAAAAATTTCATATTTTTATTTGAATTTTAATTGATAATAGTATTAAATAAAAGGTCGACAATAAGTGCCGAATGGAATAAAAGTAAAAACGCAATTTAGTTGTGCAACGTAGCGAACGAAAAAATACTATTTTATTGTATGCGCATGCATTTTCACCTGATTTAATCCAGTAGACTTCTTCATTATTTGATTGATTGATATGTAAAAACGGTTAGGCACAAGTTTTTAGTAATTTAATGCGTAGGCATTACCACATACAAGTACCTGAGAAAATGCGTTTTTTTGCTTGAAGGGTAAACGTCCTTGAAGACCATTTTGGTAAGAAAGCTCAAACATAGAAAAATGAAGTTTTTTCTCCATTTTTTTTTATATCGTAATCAGTGGCTCGAGAGGAAGGCGCCTGCACCTCTATAACACTGTGATGGTCAGAAAGAAGTGGGCAGAAAGAGAAATAGGTGTAGCACGCATTCACGGAAACGCATGTCAAAAACTCATTTTCATATTTAATTTTTATTGAGTTGGGTATATATGTACCTTGCCCGACTTTTAAACCTTTTTAAATCTTTAATTAAAAAATATTTAAAACAAAAAAAAAAATAAGTTCATGTAAAGCTTATGTCAGAAAAAGCGTGGCACGTTTTAGGTACACGAGCATATATTTTCAAAACAATAGCTCTAATCAATAAGGATACAGGATACAGAAAGGATTATTTGCATCTCTATTGTTATAAAATTTGAAAGGAGTCGTACGTAGCACATAAGTGGTAAGAGATAGAAAAACAATAAAAAGCTTTGGGAGTTGAGCCAAGTAGACAGTTGTTAAAAGAGATTGAGTTTTATGCGACACATATATGTCATTCTGTTGGTGCGATACTATCGAATCACTATTTAAATTTGGATGGATTTTTATTGCGTACCCCAAACTGAAATGAGCCTCTTGAAGTAATAAGTTTCATCTGATAAAATGTAAAACTAGTCATAGTTTCTCTGCCGTTTTGGTGTGATTATATAAAAAAAAAAAAAAACGGCAACTAGTTTTCAGCTGCACATATTGCCCGAACTATAATTATGCAAACGTATTTTCGCTTCATTCAGTTTTAGGATAATTAAAGGAACCTCTAAGAGCTCTTAAACCTCGTAACCGCCCATTACAAGATTATCGTATAAAGCAACCCTATCGTGCAGCGAATAATTCCACGCATTCATTCATTTCGAATTCGTTCACTCACTGTATATTCGCATCGAATAGACATTTTCTTCTTTCGTAAAATATAAGCATTCAAAGAATGTTGAACGTTGTTATAGTTGGCCTCACAGTCAGCATTTTTTCGCAGCTTTTCTTTAATTAGAACTTTCGTTTAATCAATTGGTTTCATACATTCAGTTTTAATCGTGTCAATACAAAGCTACGCAGATGTTAGTTTCATAACACAGAGCTAGTCAATAACCACCCATACAACTGGACGACCACAGCACGATAACGATATTCGTTACGGCTAGCAATGACATAACATGCAAGCTTATATTAATAGGACGCGGAGGTTTTGCGTTCCATATTGCATACGTTTTCGTACAGTAAACTCCCTTTTTATTCTATTTAATGGCTGCATTGGATAGACGCAATAGCGTCCAGATATGATAGTCCAGATTGTCGACAAACGGGTACGATTGTTGCATTTTGCGGCAATCTTAATCGACGGTTCTCGAGTCAACTCGATCGGCGTTTTCCACTTAGGTTTGCAGTGCTCGATCATCGAGCCGATGTATCAAAGAGTGAGTTTACGTCAATATATAGAGTACGTATTTATTTCGCTATTAAGTGAAAAGCGTCTCGATTATAACCTTGTTGCCGAGTAGCATACTCAAATGAAAAATAAAGTATAATATTGTTACGAAATACATATATTTGATAGAATTAATAATTATAAAGACTACGTAATCTCATTATCGACGGAAATGCCAAAAGTGTTGCGGAAAAGCAAATAATTATTTTGAATGCTTCTCTTTTCGGTTGCCATAAATTAAAAGGACGTTCTGAACAACAAGAAATTGAACAAAAAAAAAAAACAATTTTGAGAAGTATTAAAAGAAGAATTGAAGGATTACGAAAATATAAATTAAAAAATAAAAAAAAAAAAATGTAAATGAAAATTAATTCACTTGGATTATTGTTTTGCCTATTTATCAGTATTTACTTTGTTCTTCTTCTTGGCAATTATTTGACTTTATATTGTTATTCGCACAAATACAAGATTGTGAAATTCATTGAAATATTTTGCTCGATTCGACAGCAGTCGAGTTATGTCAACTCACAGCACGATACTATCGGGAATGACTATCGGATCGACTATGTAGTCAATATTGGTGGTTGAAAAAACACAATTAAGCATCAAGTACGATGTTCGTTCTTGTGTTAGTTCGCATTTCGATTATGTACGGAAAATTTATATACGATTTCAGTTAAATCTCTTACAACTAAATAGTTCACAGAAAAGAAGCACACAATCCTTTCATCTATCTTAGCCAATGAACATTTCGGTGTTAGTGGGTGACAAGCCAATTTCATCCATCACTGACGAAACTTAGAATATGTTCAACAACCTGTTCAACATTTGCATGATTATAGATTGGCTTATCTAATGTTTACATAGGGCTCTTTAAAAAACAAAGCAAGAATTTTACATTCATGAAACGCCCGAAAATCGATTGCTGACATACGCATAATTATGTTTTCAAATATAATTGTTTTTCTTTACTCGTATTTCCTTTAGCATCAAGTTAGTTGTTGATAATTTGTTTTGATTAGTTATATAAAATATAGCAACATTATAGTCATAAGGCAGGCCGTGGAAGTAACTCGCAATGAAATAATTGAAAAATAAACTTGTATTACTTAAATGTGCAACCTTCTGTAAAATCCGTTTTCTTATTACTTTGCACATCTCTAACAACAACGTTAGTTATTCAAAAAGGCAAACCAGCTTTTATGCAATGTTTAGGATTAAATAGAAAGCTATTATATCTGGCTTAAGTGCCTATGACACAAAAAGTACGAGAAACAACATGTAAAGTAAAAACGCTGTAATGGGCTACGACCCATCTACGGTACTTCGATTAAGACAATTACTCATACACCGACATTTCAAAGTAACGCGTTGTATGAGAAGCGATCGAAAACATGGTTTGGTCTAAACAATTTCCAACAGCGCTCGTCCTTGTGCCAAATCAGGTCGATGTAACAACTTTCAATAGAAAAATTCCAAAAATTTTCGACCTGAACGTTGAACCCAAGAATAATAGATGTTGAAAGTATTTTGATCAGTGACATCTATTGGTGAAAATTATAAAGCAATGTGAAGAGCCCATGTACGCAACGATTTAATTCAGTGATTTTGACCTTTCTGTACAGAAAATAACAATTTTCCAAGAGATATTCAGCATACAGAGAAGCTAATCATGAAAAGCTCAAAATTGCATTTTCGAACTTTGTTGTTGGATTTGAAGAAATCTACTGCCGAAGACTATCAAACACTTTTAGAACCTTTTGGTGCTGCTGTCCTACTAAAGCTCGAAGACAACGAATTGCAAGACTTACTGGACGAAAACTTGGCTCAAACTCTCAAGAACTTTCGAAGCCCTCAAAGAAGTTTCGCAGTAGATTCATCAACTATTTGTAGCCGTCTACATGCGATGTGAAAGATTCAACAGGGGGAGTAAATGGCTATAATACGAATTGGCTGAAAATGCCACTTCGAACCCTTTTAACATCGTTGGGTTGCCAGGCAGAACAAGAAAAGTTTTCTGGGGCGTATTATGTCTGGCGCGGAAAAGTGGATCTTGTAATGTACATACACTTTTCTTTAAAAAAAAAATAACAGTTAAAAATCGACAAGCTTGGCAGCGTAATAATTGGTAATATCTGCTTCATTGGAAAATCATATTTCGCGAAATGTAATTTTGGTGTTTTTTAATTTCCGCATATTTTTTTTTCATTCCTTTAAGCCCGAAAATACGTAACATTGGCATTTTCCAAAAATTTTATTTTTTTATTATTGTTGTTGTTTTAGTATATAAGAATTATATATAAGCCACAAATAAAAATAAAAATTTATCCGTTAATTCAACTGTTGTATGTACATGAACAGTGCATTCTTGCTTTTAAAAATTTCCTTTTATTCTGCTGCGATACCTGTAATTGAAGTTGCGGTTCCCTTAGCTCTCGCAGAAGAATAAAAGCAATAAGTTTCAAAAATATTAAATTCTGTACACGACAATCCCAAACTCGAAAAGTCATCCACATCGACACCGAAACAGAATATTCATGTCCTTTATGGTTTTGCTCTGCATTTTGATGGCATCGGCAAGATGTGCTGTATTACGAGCGAAATGAAAGTTCTGCCCAGCGTACTCACCAGACATATCCCCTTCTGATCATGACTTGTTCAAATCGATGTAGCATGGCTTGGCCGGCAAGCGGTTTCGAAAAAGTGCGAAACTGGGTCAGTGATTGAAACGTTGTCAAACCGTTAACGGAGAGCAAGGAAAAAGTTGTAAAAGATGATCAAAATATTTTGATTGATATATGTATCCTTCAATTGCCAAATCGATTAACTTCATAAAACAAGAAGTTGAGGTAAATGATAAATTATTTATTAATCGATAGCTAAAACGATTTTGAGAAATTTGTTTTGAATATGTGCAGTTAAGAGCTAATGAAGTGTTTTGATATTAAAATTTAATAAAATTCCCAAAACGGAGTTAATCGATTTTGCAAGTGAAGCATTCATATATTGTACCAATACTTCCCAGTAAATGCCAGTTTCAAGTTACATGCAAGCACCTAAGACGGAGAACGGATAGGCAAAGCAATAGATCGACCCAGAAAGTAATTCCGAATCGAATAATATAATAAATGCTGGATCTTATTCAAGCCTTCGTAGTTGTTGCATACATCCGCACAAATTTCGAATATCCTTGTACCACAAATGTACGGTGTGCGTTATAAAAGTAGAAAGCAAAAACGGCATTTAAGAAAGCCCAGGAATTACAAGCTCGATACTCGATAGGTACGAGCCTTTAGGAAATTCACACACAAAAAAATTGCTTTAAATAAAGCAGCGAATGTTAAAATTCTTAAAATTGTATTGAGTTATGAAGATTCACTTTACAATAAGTGACTATGGCAAAGTAACGGCGGAGCTTATTCGAAAAAGTAGCGAACATTTTCAAACGAAACTTAAATTTTATATTTGCTTGAATTATGCAATAGAATTCAGTGCTTTTTTAATAGAGATTTTTTTTATTTCATTTTTTTTTTTATTATATACCACTTATGAGCTCCCTCTCTAAATTTGTACATCTTCTTCATTTTATATTTTATGCGTGTTCGTTTTTAGATCACCTGCTAACAATTGCGACAAGTTTAATATTGCACTTATGTTGACCGGTACCATGTTTTATATTTATTTCGTTATTTTGAAAATTGCTCTTAAAAAAATTCTCATAAAGTTTGCAAAAAAAAAAGAAAAAAAAAATTGTTGTTTAAACTTTTCCTCTTCTTACGGTTGCAATAACGAAAACACATTGACCCAAAACCGTTCGTTTACGTTCTACAACCGCTATAAATGCATTTTATTAAAATTTTTTTTGAACATTTTTACAAAGCAAACTGAAATAAATAAAAAAGAAAAAGGAATAAAAATCGAAACTTAATATGTTGAGGTATGTTGTTGTGTAAAATAAAAGTTTTATATAAACTTTATTTCATTTATTTATATATGTGCAGTTATTTTTTCAACAACTTCAATAGTCGTAAAATAACATGAAAGAATAAAAAGCTACTAAGAAAATCGTAGTCAGCTTTGGTAGGCTTGTATATCCACCATCTCAGAGCAAAAAACAAAAACCAAAGATATTAAGACGTGATACTCCATAATATTGATTTGGCTTGACTGATTTTTTATGCTATAAGATCTCTTCCCGGAATATACATACAAATATTTATTGTTGGATATAGGATTTAGATTATGAGCAAGAAGCAAAGAGTGCTGAAAGCAGAGGTGTTCTCAGACTCTGTAATGCTGTAGACATGTCTTTAGAGCGATTTGCTTCTTTTTCACTATAGTCACGCATAATAAAGCTTCCAAAATTTTCGCCAAATTTGAAAGCGGTACCTTAATATTTGCGAACTAGAGAATGTTTACCAAATACGGACGGATGGATAGACTTGATAAAATTTATTCAGAACTTAGTGCTTACCTAGGATATCTACATTTCGCAGGCCTGATGAAAATTCCTTCTCGAGTATGACAAATGATTCGACAAAACGTGTATGCCAACACGCTTTGATGGTGCGAATATTAAGTTATTTGTCAGTTTAGATTAAATCTCTTTAATGTCCATCATTTCAATTTAAATAAATTTGCTTGGAAACTAAACTAATTGAAAACAATTCAAATGGAATCTGAAATTCAAGACTTTAAATATTTGCTGTTTTTGGTTAAAAGTTGCGCTTAGTGCTACAATTGTCGCATACTCTCTAAGTAGAAGAATTCATATATCAAATATAATCATAGAGCTATCTATTGATTTTTCAATTTCATTCAAGTAAGATGATGAAGTTCAGTTTTAAGTCGTAGTGAAAGTCTTAAGAAAGCAAACATGTGCTCTTAATGGAGTAATCGACGACCACGATTAAATTGAGCCCATTCATCACTAAGTAGATAAACATCGAATTTTACGTTCGTTGACCATTCGCCTTAGTTGCGTATGGCACTTAAAAACCTTTAGCTAACATTATACACCTGCGGTTAAGAGTAAATTAACGAAAACTTTAAAAATGTCACCATTAACACCGCAAGGAGGAAAACAAAAACTTTAATTACTCGTTATGCTAAACGAGTACAATGAGTGCTTTAATGTTTTGACTGCACGCATCAAAACATTTAGAATTATATATGAATGCAATTTGTTTGTTTTGTTGGCAATTAAAATCGTTTGCGCCTGAGTTGCTATTTAAGTTTGAAATACCTAAAGTTCTTTCTATTACAACTCAAAAAGCGTTACACAGCCATGTGATTTAAGGAAAAACATTAATTTAAAATATGTCTACAGATTTATTTAAATTGAATTTCTCAACAATATTTTAGGAGCAATGTGTATTTATAATAAGCAGTGCGCTTAACCTCAATCGATGCGAAGCTTTTAAACCATTAAATTAGTGTGAAGTAGTGAGAGGTTTTTCGTAATACGCATTGCGACAAAACAACGAATAAATGCTTAGCAGTGAAAGCCTTTCATGATGTTATCTTCAATTTGATTTTATTGCTAATAACGCCTTTTGCAATAGGTGCTTGTATGTATTTTGACCAGCAACTGGCCAAATTGGTGAAGTTTATAAAATAATGCTAAGCATCAATGTACATAACGGTTCAATTCGATGTTTTCGACTTTATTCTATATAAAATAACTGTATGTAGGCGTTGTATGAAACACTCACAACTGCATTTTCATTGCTTGCCTGGCAAAAAAAGAAGGTTTTTCTGTAGCGTATTGTGACTGGTGAAAGCTGGATCTGTTACGACTATACCAAGCATAAAAAATGATGGGTTAGCCTAGGAGAGTCATTCACATCGACACCGAAGCGGAACATACCTCGCGGGATAAGCAAGGTGTACTATATTACGCGCACAACACGCACATTGAACAAGTTGAAGTATTCTTGCAAAAAAGAACAGCAATAGCAACAGCAAACACGAAATCTTCCTCTTGTCTGACAATGCTCGGCCGCCCATTGCAAGAGTTGTCAAGGACTGGAATGAGATTTTTTGCCACACCCAGCGAAATCGCCAAAAACACAGCGCCTTCTGGTTACCATTTGTTCAGATCGAAGCAGCATGGCTTGGCTGGCACGCGACTCCGTAAAGTTGAAAAAGTGCGAAAATGGATCGAACTTTGCTTAGTGCTCAGCTTGCTTTGTGACTGTTCTCGAATTTCAGAACATTGTTTCAGAAATATCGTTTTGATTTGATTGAAAGCATCACAGACGATTCGGAAAATTTGGTAAAGAAAAGTAACTAAGTAGTAGACATTGTGATTAAATTCGTCACAGATGTAAGTTGCGATACATCTGACGTAAAAAAATAATGATACTCATTGGAGCAAGGCTTTGTGATTTAAACTGAAATGAAATTCGATCCCGACTTAATTACTACAACAATGAAAATTAATCATTTTTCTGGATTCGAAAAACACTTCGAAACCTTTCAAACGCGATTGACTTCAAGACTTCATCTTAATAGATGCAAATAACACTTGATATCTTGTTCTTTTTCGAGCTCATGCGAGTAAATCCAATGCTAGAAAACGTCAGGGATGTTGTGGAGTGTTTTTAAAATTCTTTTCTTTCGACCAGTGATCAATTACTTAAAACTTCATAAAGAAAATGTCTAATCGCACTTATCAGCCATAATTATTATTTTATAACATCGTACGATTACGTAAAGTGACTCCTTGCGATCTTACAGCTCTATCCAACTCCTTTAGAGAATAAATGTAAGTTTTAGGTTAACATAGATTTTTCTTGCAAGAACGTTCGAATCAACTTTTTCGACTTAATTGACTTTGCCTTCAGCAAATACTGCGCCCTTTTAACTAATCACTAATTTTATTGTAAAATTTCCCCTTTTCTTTGCAAATTGTTGTTAATCTTTTCGCCAACCGCCTGCTGCCTAAGGCTACTTCACTTTATAACGCCGTCTGGCAAAGGGTCATAAATCCGCAATTGGTTTTTTCCATCTTAAGCACTTCCTTTAGATTCGTTTCAGGCTCATTTTATCACATATGCGGATTTCGTAACTGTGTTAGTTACGGATAACTATGATTAACTAACAAAAATAAAAATTTCAAACCGCTTCCTTAATGAAATGCTTTTCAATATTTTGCCACAAAGAGGCAGAGGGTTCCAAAAATTTTCTGCACAATTAATAAAAGGAAAAATATTTATTTCATAAGCGCGTAAGCTTTTTGATTAATACATTTGTACTCAAAGCTTATGCATAGACGGAATTTGCTGGACATTGTTATGGATGCGCTAAATTTTTGTGCCTCACAACCACATCACATATACACAAAGTTAGTGAAGTGAGATAACGTAACTGAAAACGGTTCAATTTTGATAACTACCGTCGAGATGCATAGATAACCATTTCGAACACTATCATGCTGTGCAAAGTTATTAGACTAAATTTCTGAAATTGTTTTTATTGTACATATGTATAAGCATTGTTAGCATGAATTGTTTGTATACATTGTGTTATTTTTCATAACTTATGAGTTTTTCATTTTAACCTTTCAATTCTGATAGTGTAACAAACATTGAGCTAACATTTCACTTTCCCAAATGATGCAAATAGATTAACACTGGCAAACTTTCTCTACGGGGAGTGTTATGCATCTAATAATGCGTGTGTCCTGAAAATAATTTTAACTCATTTTTCTGACGGTGCAGATAATTACAGAAGACGATGTAGAGATTGTAAACAATAAAAAAAAGAGGCAACGGTCATCTGATTGTTGAGACAACAGTCGAACATTGCAGCCGCAAAGTGACGACATTGGTAGTGACAAAACGGATAAGTAGGGTGAACGGGTTCTTGAAAGTAGAAATATAAGCATACATTCTGATTTTCTCTTCACAAGCGGTGTTCCCCTTTTTCGGGAGAGCATCATCTGCACGAGTTTTTCTCTTCAAAACTTCAAATTATAATGAAATACCAGACTTCGATGGATATTTTCTTAAAATGTCAATAAAAATTTTCGCTGTGGTTTGTATGCGACGTTCCATGCATTTCGTAACTGCAAGTGACATCTCGAAAAATTCTGCTTCGATTCGATCGACATGGACTTCTGAACGAGCGTTGACGACACTGCATACACCTCTTTCCCGAAAAAGAAAATTCCCCACAGAAAATTAAACTTATTGCACTTGATGAATGTGTTACATATTAAGTTGTTCTTAACTTCGGACTTAACATAATAAAGTAATTATTCGAAAGACTTGGAATGGCGTGTTTGTGTCAAATAACACATTTTTTGCAAAGTAATGCTTCCTTGGTCTGTTGTTTCTTTGGTCGAAATTGCCACCTTTAAGTGTCGATGAAAGGTTTCAATGCTACCGCTTATGTCAAGTACTATGAAGTGTCATTAAAATAACACTATAGTACACCTACAAATAGTAATAGTTTTGTATATATAGCTGATGTGCTGGGTAAATTCAAATTCACTTCAGTTTTTCTTATTCCCTTTCGTACGTTTTGTACATAAATTACCGTTATTCACCTTAAAAATGTACTCGAGTTATGCACTTGATAAAAACATTAAAAATTTTTTCGTCTTTAAAGCATTTTTCTTCTTACTTTTGTTCGTCATTATTTGCGGCATAAGAACTCTTAAGAAATGCTTAAAATTAAATCTATTTAAAGAATCATTTGGAATCCTTTAAAGATGCAAACGATTGCATGTCTTTTGGGAGAAATTTTGAATGTAAATCAGTTAAAATAAATTAATCAAAATAATTGTGAAAATAGCCTTATTAGGACCAATAAGACCAATAGGTTATCGCGAAAGGGCTTTCAAAATGTTAGATATTTTCCAACAATTTTTACATAAAAAACTTGCCGCTTGTATGTTTGGGAAATTTAATAGCCAGTAGATAAACTTTAACTTTTTGGGCTGATTTTCGGGGAGTATGGCGGTTCGTAACAGATCCAAGAGTTATCACAATTTAGTAGGTTATCCAATTCGACGCTAAGCTCATCTAAAGTCGATTGGACATCATCCGTTCTTCTTGTCTTTTCTTCATCAGATAACTACTCTGGTATTTACTTTGGCTATTTCTCGGTCTGCTACGGACGTTCACTTGTCAGATGGTGCACAGACAAAAAAAATAAAGCTCTCCTCGGAGAAAAGTATTGCTTTGTTGATCTTTTCGCATTAGGGTCGTTGCACATGCAACTTTATCATTCAACTCGTACTTAGGTTTTACCAGCCACAAGAGAAGAGAAGATTAGGAAATATTTACTACCCAACCTTCAGTTTGCCGTTTATCATGGACTAGATGTCTAAGCAACTCTAAAAAAAAAAAATTAAACACCGATCTATACCTTAGGTTTTTAGTGATCGTTAAGTACATAATGATTGTTCGTTTCTTTTTTTACGATATTTTTGAAATTAGTTGATAGGTCCATCAACATCTTCACAATGCGAACTTAAATTAAAAGTCTTTTGTTCTAACTCTTCTTTCAAGAAATCCGTCTTTTTCCTATATCTTGACTGTTACGGTATCTTTTTAAACCGCAACTCGGAGCAATCTAACCCCTTTAATGAACTTCCAAAATTGTCTAACATCATTTTAGTCGTTGTTTCCTATGATATCCTGAACTTATTGGTTGAAAATTCACCAGCTTTAAGTTAAGTAAAGGTTATTACATATAGAGAGCTAATAAATGAATACACGAACAGAAAAGTCAATTTAGACAATAATTGTGCACCACTTAGCATAATGAAAGCTGGATATATTTCAAGCTACGCGGAATCTTAATGCATGGTTACGTTGTTAGGATAACAATTGTCCTTCAACATAATATCGTTTGTAAGCCGAAGTAGGTAAGAATCGCCACTACTAAATTTATGCTCCTGAGTTCAAATCTCAATGCGGTACAGTTTACTTTGCCCGTAGTTACTATGAGTGCTTAATCGGTACAGCTGATCCCACTTACCGATTGGGCACACGCTCAGTGAGCTACGGTCCCTTCCCTGCCCCTTCTTGTTTACTCACTTCTTTCCATCCGTCACGGTATTATACGAATAGGCGACATTCCCTAAGTGTTTAGTGATTAGTCGTGTAATAAAAAAAAAAATCGATGGGGTATATGAGCCGTCAATTAAAGCCTACCGAAATTATCAATATATTTTCATATAATTGCTGATTATTTAGCTAGGGATAGGGCGACTGGGGAACGTACATGCTTCAAGTAAGAAATTTCTGACAAATAGGCAAATGACCGATATCAAGAGAATACAAGATAGGAGAAATAGAGGGACGAGTATGTTCAAGAAGCACTCGTTATAGAAGAACATCTAACAATAGATACCAGATGGGCGAACGAACGGACGGTTAAAATTAAATTCTTGATTAAGAATACTTCCTGGACGCTTCGATGTGTATTTCTGCGTATTACAAAGGGAATGACAAAATTAGTATACCTCGATAGCTAATGTCACAGTTGTAAAAATGCTTTCAACTTAGTGTTCGCACGCATACTCGATATTTATGAAAGCAAAACGGAACCAGCTGAACTATGTTGCATTTTTCCCTTAATTTTTTACACACAGAAAATGGATTAAACTAAAAGGCAGTCTCAGCTTAGCGCAGTGCAAGCATATATATTTCTTTGTATCCACATATACATGGATTCATGTGTGTATGTGTGTATGTTTTCTTACCCAATTGTTTATGCATAGCATGAGTTGATTTTGTTTACAACAATAATGCAATTAAAACTAAAAAAATGACTTTTTTGTTTAATTTAACGACAAATGTTCGCAAAAAGAATTTTAACTATTTTCGTTTTTTTTTTTTTTCATTTTTTCTTTTCATTTTTCTTTAAAAAGAAAGCAAAAGAAAAGCCATAAGTAATAAGCAGCTGCGGAAAAAGGAATTATTTCCATAATAATATACCAGCTCTCTGTCTACGTAATAATTATGCGCTCATTATGAATTCTCTGCCTAATTTGAATTCCAAAAAGTTTCCAACGAAAACAAGAAACGCAAATTCTTCGTTTTTAAGCGAAGGGAAGGAGAGAAATAAATTAACGCAAAGAAAAATTTTTAGACTTAGAACTTGGGGAAAAACTTTTTAGGTCAATATGAACAGAAACTTAACGTATTTGTTATGGCTTCTTCTCCTTTCGCTATATTTCATGGGGAACATTTTTTGCACTTTACGGAAGACGATTATAAGTTAAAGCAAAAACCTTAAAAACTTAAATCTTAAGACTATAAACTCTTTAACAAATGTAAACTTGATCAGCTTTAAGAATCATTTAGCCATGAAAGTTTTATAAATATATCTGTTTGTACAAAAGTTTGTACAAAAAGTTCTAAATAAGAGAAGAATTTTGGAAAATTCTTCTTGCCCTATAATAAAACCATATCGAATTGTATTTGTATTCGTCATTACGTCATTGCATCATATCACACAATATCACATACAATCAAAGTCAAGCACAAGGGTCTTATTTGATGTTTATATGTATATTACTTAAGTTTTACATATTTAGACATGTGCAAGTTAGCCACTTCAAGGAGTTGGTTAAAATGCAACCACATATGAAAACTTTAGTCAAATTCTCTATCAATAGCATTACTTCTAATACTAGATGTAAGAGTAAATTCTTGTCGGTTTTTCTAAAGGATAACTTTACTCATCTATAACAATATGTAAAGAATGATTTTTTCCACGTCTACTGTCGAGAACCATCGAAGAAGTATGAACATTCCTAATCGCAAGATATGGTAGATGCCAGTAACAAATTATGGCAGAACCAATGCAGAACACCCACGCCCATTCGGATGCCATGGGAAAATCCAAAAGTCGGCAGGGCTTGTGACATTTTTATCGCATGCGAGCCGAATAGGCAATCGAAATGTTGCTTCAAAAAGCCACATATTCCTTATAGGATCATAACGAGCGAAAAAATGGATTTATATCCAAAATTCAATACGTAACAGATTGGGTGTGAACTGACGCCAACAATTAACAAAATTTTGCATTTGATGGTAACAAAAAACTGTGGTGTGTAATGAGCTGCTCCCACCCAGATATTGATAGTATTAAGTATTTGAGAATATTGAAGGGGAACAATATACCAAAAAGTAGGATCTTTCAGCATGGCGATGCTCTTCGGCAATTTCAAGGCCTGCCCAGAAAATATTGGAAACGTTAAACAAGAATGTGCCACTAGCGCTTCTATATACAGCAGATATTCTCCCCTTTTCCAGTAGATGGCCGATCATCTTCCTGAGTGATGCTTCCGTTTTTTTAGCAATATCCAAAAAACGGTACTTCGTATAGCCTCAAGAGACGATATTTCATTTTTACGCGAAAATCAGTGTTTCGTAAAAACTGGATAAGGACAATAAGTGACAATAAGTGCTTCAGGTAGAATACCATTTCGTGCCTGTGGGACAATGTAAAAGTGATTAAAAATTTTTGGTTATCTGCTTGCATACTCTCCGCAAAATGTTTATTAGACGTTCCATCCATTTGTAAGACAAGCAAGAGCCATCGGACTCTGCACATCTGCATCGATTTATCTGTTAATGTGCCCATCAAAATATTGTTTAGAAAAATGATTTTTGTGGTTTCCTCTACAGGTACCTTAGGTTCAAGAAGATTGTGAAAATAACCCTGGAGATGGCATTTAATTTCCAAACATGCCTCAAACATAAATATGTAAATATTATTTATTTTACAATAAAATATCTTACACACACACATACAAGCAGTAAACGAAATATTCAAAAAAGTCAATCAAAACTTTCTTATGTTCATTTTTATTGCATATTTATTTATATTTTACGTAAATTGGACGAGTTCTTCTAAACTTGAATTTCGCCTATCTATTATCGGAGCGCCGTGAGTCGTAAAAACTGAGCTAGAATGTTGATATTCCAGAGATATATTCTTAGTTTGTTCATAATATGCGTCCATCAGACACGCATCAATTGGCCAGCAACCGTTCCCTATTTCTTTCTCCAATCTTTTCTCATTTATTTCTCACCATCAAAATGTTACACGTATAGTGGACATCTCGCGAATGATTGGTCATAGTAAAAAAAGAAAAGGACGCGATACGATCTCTCATTGATAGTACAAGCGGCATATACGCATTTACGTAAAAATAATGTAAATTTTTTGATGTATTATTAATTAAGCAAAGTGATTTAGGATCTCTAAATGGTCGGCTTTACCCGACTATGGCATTCTTATTTGTTTTTACATAAGAAATCCATACGAAAATATGACATTAGTTGAATGTAGATTTAAACACAAAATTAAACAAATAAAAACATTATAATGGGCGACGAACCACCTTTAAATACCCTATACCACTTCGCTTAATATAGTTATTCCCAGTTATTATATAGAAGTGGAGGAAAACATGGCCCGATCCAAACAACCTTTCAAATCTTTCGTCCTTGGATCAAAGCACGTCAATGTACCAGATTTCATGAAAATATCTCCAAACACGACCTATAGGTTGAACGCGAAATTACGTGGACAGACATGAGACGGACAGATGAACCTAATGATTTTGAATCGATCGGCATGGTAAAAGGTGAATCTATTTAAAGCCCTTCTGGGCACTGAGTATGTCCACACAAACTTAACCTATCATGTACCGCAAATGGTGTAGGGTATAATAAAAATGAAGGAAACTAAATGTAATTAGTATTATAATATTATTCAATATGCAGCTACAAATAAATAAATTAACAGGCGATTCCCAATTATTTTAATGATCAAATGAATATGAAAATAAATGTAAGAAAAAAGTAATAAGGGAATTATTGTAACAAGGATAACGAATGATAGATAATGTGAAGCATTTTAGTTAAATTTTTAACGAACTACTAAGGTTTTGAGTATCAGGCAACAAAACAAACATAAAAGTAAAGTCATACTTAAGTGGATGCTTCTAAAAATGAATGAATTGATAATGATAATGATAATGATAATATGCGTTAATTAAATCAAGGCGAAGCCTCTTTGAAAAAGTAAATGCATTCAATGGATTAAAACGTAAATATCATTATATATAACAATATAGATGTTATCTGTGCAAAGTTAAAATAGTAAACAGAATTTTTACGCGGTATTCTTGGAATAGCATATGCCATGAATAGAATTCAGCGATAATGAATCGCAAAAATTAAGATTATTATTATTATGCATAGGGAAATGGTTATACGATAAGTAAATCGCTTTATCATACGTCTAGTAGGCATATTAAATGAGATCGTCTGGAGTGCGGACAGGCTATGCGAAGCTCAACATTTTACGCATTTTTCCGACTTTATGTAAACCATTAACTTATATAAGGCGGAGGCTTTAAATGAGGACATCTTTAGCAAAATAATAAAAAGTTCTCTTCCACTGATTCGATTAGGTTCACATGATAACTGCAGCTTGGTGTTCAGACTAGAGAGGAATATTTCAACATTGCTTTGTAAGTATTTAATAAAAAAGGCATCACAGAATACCACTTAACGATTACTTTACGAACCCGCAAAGTGAATCGTCTTTATTAACGGGTGACTATATATGTATATGTTAAGTTGAAAATCAACTTTCGATTCAGGATAATTAAAAGGTCTTTAAATAGCAGCTTGAAATTGTTAATGAAGTTGAAGGAGGATTGAAAACATACAAACAAACATCTGTGGAAATTCATTTCATTAAATTTTCATTTAAGAGACGAGCCAATTTTCCTAAAGGCAAAAGAGTAATCATTCTACACCTTCTTCACTCTTCGTAATAAAGCCATATAAAATCAATGCGCTTTCAAGTTTATGAAAATAAAATTGTCTTACTGCTAACTACAACACACACTTCCCACAAAAATCATAAGCGGTAAAGTGTATTTCGAATTTGCGAATGCATCAAATAACTCGAACGTGTAAATAACATTTCCTTTAATCATTCCATTATGAAAGAAAACCAAATGCATATTTATTGCTTGATTAATTTCGCGCAATTCCGAATAATTTGGAATTTTTGTCACATTCAAAAGCAATGAACTTATTTGTTTATAAATATATACGTAGAATATGTAAATAAATTATTTGGGAAATATTATGAATTTATTATACAATTTCATATCTGTGCTAATTTACCCATATATATGCATGGAAGCGAACGCACCATCAGACACATGTCTCTGTAAATTAATGTAACAACATTTTATTGTTCACATAAAACTGTTCTGTTTTCAATACAACATACACTGTTGGGCATTTAACGTTACATAACGTTTCAGTTTCATATAATGGAATAATTTCTATTCTCGTTACACAACATATACAAGTATTGCTCAGTTTAGTTAGTTTCGATATAAACATGGCTCGCGTTCAGTTGCAAAACTGAATGAAAAATCAAAACAAAATAAAAAAAAAAACAAGAAACAGAAATAAAAGATTTTTAAATTCTGTACAAATCCATGATAATCTTCTAAATAACAAAACAGAAACAGAAAACCAAGAACAGGAATAATAAAAATATATATATATATATACAAAAGCAATGCCATACACATATATACGTTATTATGTGTTTGCGTGTGTGTAAGTGAATATAAAAACATTTGCGAATGTTTAGTTGTCTAAAAAGGATAGTGTGCGCGTTCTCATGCACTCAAGCTTATGTATACACAAACACATAAATGTTTATAAAATAAACTAAGATATAACACATGTAATTTGGCTACAGCAGCATACGGATGATCATACACTCTTATACACACTTATATATATATAGCTAAACATATGTGTGAATGTAGATATGCTTCTCATAAACTTTATATTGCTTTCAAATAAATGCAATCATATCTTCTTGGGTACATGTGCACATATATGGTTATTATTGAAGAGCTTAAGGATATTTGTGCAACTTAAAGTTCTTGTCTCTCTTTACTCGTCTGCATATACTGCAAAAAAAAAAAAAACAAAAAAGAAAAGAAAACCTTAACATAGCACAAAGCATACTTGCATTATCCAGTGCATAGAAAAAACAAACAAGAAAGTTATACACGCTTAGAAACGAATCTAGGACACTCGTCGTTTTAAGTGAAAAACCAAACTATTGGTTTTGCGGCGATGACCGTCCCAATTTAACGTATCGCATTAAATTGACAATAGGCGTGGCTTGGTCAGAAAATAAAAGGAATTTTTGATTCTTTGATTTTCAATATCATTTCTGCGACACCATATATATACATATATATTTATATACCTTTTGATTTATGGCTTCTATTTAGCATTATAATGTGAGTTGATCAAAAAATAAAGACAATTTTTTGATATTTAATAAGAACGTCAATTTTCAGCATCTATTCAGTTCTCTTCAAAGTGATCCCTTTGACGTTATAGGTTAACTACCAACTAGTTAAGGCCCTTCTTCCGTGTTATTACGGCCAAGTTCTACAATTTCTGATATTTATTTTTTTGGGTTTTTTTTTTGCCCGTTAAGTGTTCGTTCAATTTTTAGGGAATAGGGAAAAGTCACTTTAAAGGATTTTAAAGTGCCACAATAATATTGTACGCTAGGCTTAGAATTGTTACAAAGCTCGGCAATTTTACGATCAACACGTTATTAAAAAACCGCACATCACATGAGCATATGAAGCACAATTTTTTTGCTCCTTTCATATTTCTATTAGTGACTGTCTCGTGCCGAACTAGGATTATGTTCAAGGTTTTTTGCAGACCTTTCTGGAAGCATTCCTTACACTAAACTTACACTCGGTGTTGTATTGACTAACGCCTCGCATAGATTCTTGTACTTTATTCGCGTGCTAGTGGACTTTAACCTTTTTCGAAAACCATATTCTGTCGAATAAAGTTTTGAACAATTCTTCTGAGAAGTAACCGAATAAATTAATGAAATCGTATTCGTTCACTCGCCAAATGTCAACTGGACGTCAAAACTGTTCTCATTAAGATAACAGGAACTGCTCTATAAACAGAAAGAACCATGTTTCTTATGCTGCTTTATAGTTCGTTCTCACTCTCAATCTATTCTCTTGAAAAAAAGCATTGAGGACAACAACAAAAAGAGAGGTAAGAATCGATCAAAGAAAATTCCAAATCGATTTGAATATTTACGTTGCTTGGGAGCTAACTAATTGAGAATTAAATTAAATTCTATGATGTGCACGACAAGAGATGCCATAGTGGGCTGATAAATTTAATATACTCATGTTCTTCGATAGCGGAAAGAAAACGTAAAGGACGATTCATAACAAATCCCATACATTCGTATATAAAAACGTTTCTTTTTATATGCAATTTCAGTTTTCACTTTTTATTTATTAAATTCTCAGCTTGTTTATGACGAACGATGTAATAAACTTGATGCACATAATAGATTCTCGTTCTTAATTTAATTTGAAATAGTTTGCTTTGAATTGCTTCTATGATCATTTGATATAATATTTTTTCATGTTGCTTATTAAACATAAAATTTTATATCAATATGTTGTTGGATGGTTATTTTCGTTATTAAATTTCACTTCAATTTCATTAAGAAATTTTTCAATGTTTTTTTTTTTTTTTCTTTATTCAAGAAGTAAATGGTGTAGAGTATACAAGGACGTACTAGCACCGAAATTTATGACTCACAGTATAGTAAAGATGGCAAAAAGGAGCAATTTTTGTTAAGTAAACTGTTTGAAAACAACCTTAAGGGCACAAAGTAAGTTTTAAAGAATCTTTTTTGGCCAAATTTTTTGTTATGAGATTTTATTTCGAAAGCATGGCAATGAATTCATTACTGAAAGTATTCTCATTTGCTAGTCATTACATTTTCGCAAAGCCCCATCATCCTTCGTATAGAGGAAGAAATGCAAGAATGAAACAATTTTTTGCTTTCTTTGCAAGAACGAAAGGCCGCTAGTCAGTTATTTCATCACTCATTATTTGCAATAAGTCATAGCGTTAGAGAATCACATGTGGAGAGCATGGTGATTAAGGAAAGATAACCCACTTGAATGTTTTCAAGTAGCTTCTGCCTGGCACTGTACCATGTGATTGGACATTGCCATGACGCAAATTCTCTTTGTCACACCTTTGTTCGTATTTCGGCCGCATGTAGCCCTTGATGGTTGCATTCCGGTGTAATTTCGCATAAGATGATCGCAAACTGCGAATTTCACAGCAGTAAATTTGTGAAGTTTATAATTATCCTGTTGTATTCCATTTATCTTCTTTGCATACTCGTGTGTTATGCGATTCCTGTAGCTTTAATTGAGTTTCTATTTGTTCATTTTTCCGTTATTTTTCTTGTATTCTCTGTAAAAAGTAATGAACCCGTCCAGGTATCTTTCTTTTGTTATGAAGGGAACTATAGACACCCTATATATATATATTTGTATATATATAAGTATCATATTTGAAGCCTTTCTAAATATACTATATCGATCAAACGATACGTTTATTTTCAAAAAATTGGAATATTTTGCTTGTTTCTTATACACCTACACTAGATGCAATCGTAAAAATTTCTCCTATATTCCATTGAGGATTCAATAGCAAAAAAGTAAGAAAAATTGATCACGCCCATTCGGTATCGCACAGTATCAAAATTTTCTTTTTTTCGTTTTTTGTATTCATCAACCCATGATGCGGTATATTCACTTAGCCAAAACGTAATACGCAATAGTAAGCTGCAGTAAAAAGCTGCGCTGTAATAAGCTTCAGAGACTTCTTAAAATGTATTTATATATTTTTGATCAGCATCATGTTCTGAATTGATTTAAGGTTGTCCGTGTGCGTCTCTATGTAATGTGGGAGATATCATCCAGGCTTCAAGTTGGCCAAAAATTTGGCACTCAGGTTGACATTGAAAATGGATCAAACGTCACACATAAACTAAGAACACAAACAAGGTTTTTATTTTATTTAGTTGTTGCCCCTTTATCTATACCCTCTTTTAAGGTGAAAGTTGTGGTAAATTAGTGGATTCTGTGATCACCTATCCACAGTGTACTTATCATTTTTTTAAATACGATGCAGTTTTTATGACGAATTGTAACTTCTGGGAGGCGGACTCACAGTTATGTAAATGATTTAAAACGTTCAGTGGCATCCGCATGAAGTGCCGAGTAGGCAAAGAATTGCGGCTAACAAGTCGATGATTGCGAGTTCAAATCTCAGGTGCGGTAGACTTTACAGGCGAGCATAGTTATCTGGCAACATTTGAACCCATACCTTATAAATTTATTTACAAAATATATAGATAATAAATAAATAAATAAAAAAGTTCAGTGGTGGGTGATTGGTCGCTTCCTGATCGATCTTCGAAGGCTGCAAACTACAAAACCATCTAAAACATTGTGCCCGAACTTCATTATGCGAGTCTTCCATAGTTAAATCAAGAAGTAAAATATATTTTTACTTTGTTCACAACATTATGAATGGCATTGCGGGCATAAGCCTCCGCATCATGCGAAGACATCATTTTGTTAAAGAAAACATGGAAAGCAGCTTAGTAAATATATGATCTCCGCAGCTTCTATGAAGTGCACGTTCACAAAACCCATGGGAACAAGCAAGTTAATCAAACGGATGCTTTGAAAACAAAGCAACATCAAAATCAACTCGAAGTCATTCGAAAAACGATATTGGGAGTATGGTGTCTTTTGACAATAGGAGCATTTTGAATGCTGAATTTCATCCCAAGGAGCAAATAGTAAAGAAATAAAGAATATCCTTTAGAGAGAGCGTCATGCCGCGTTTATCAAATAAAGTTTCAATCTATGCTAGGGCAACTTACACAATTTTGCAATACATTCCAACGAAGAAGTCGATCGCTGGTAAAGAAAATTCGCTCAAGAAAGTCCTGAGCCTGTCAAATGCGTCTAGATGACTATCATACTACTTGCAGTACAAGAGTAGATAGATCATCCTTTTATCATACCAATCGATTTAGTATCATGTTCCGAATGGATTTAAGCTTCTCTGTCGGTCTTTTTATCTCGTCTTCAATCCACCTGCACTCTTTAAACAAATTAATGAAATTCTGCCTGGCGTGTTTTGACCCAAGAACGAATGCTAACAATGAAAATGATTCGGTTCGAACTGGTTATAAGGTTTCATTTTGAAAAGTCGTTATATAAATAAGAGTATGATGGCGTAGAGCATTCAATGATGTGCCTTAGTCCACCATAGTGTTTTTCTTGCTTCCGCAATTTCCGTCACCAGAAAAATTAAAAAAAAATGGAAGCGTTATTCCAATTACTACTGAAAATAAAGTAAACCGTAGCAAAATGTCAAAGATGTTGCCACTGTCACTGGATTAAGCCCGAAATCGATATCAAGTTGTTCTTCAATTCACTTAAATTCTCTAAAGTGTACATACATGCATGCATTCACTTGTTATTTTCCCATTTTTATGGCGTTAAGACTCTCGATGATATACGCAATTTATTTATTAATGACGAGTATCGCATACTTTGTCCAATTTAAGTGCATGATCTCATTTGCTTCTTACTTTGCAGCTTACGCCATTGTATCTTGTACTTTTATTTAATTTGCTTCCTTAAAAAGTTCTCTCTTTTTTATTATCCCCACGTTCATGGACATTTATCCAGATAGAATCAAACAAATAACTACGTGCACGTACGCTTCTTAACGATTACAAAGTTCCTGACATGCTTTAGTTAGTCTACTGTTGTAAACTCGAATGTTCGCAATTAATTTCAATCCATTTTCTTGATTTTCATAAATTACTTTTATTTGATATCTTATTCTTCTTCTTCTTACGAAAATCTCTTTTGACATTTCTCTATATGTAGGCTTGAATGTACAGTGCTATGTGCAGAAATAATTTCTCTGAGTTTTTAATAAAAAAATAATATATTCCACATATTCCTTTTATCCCGATCCGTTAAGAAGTATGTTAACCATCTGATACCATTTGCAAAAAACTCGTCATAAAAATTCCTAATTGTCATACGAATCTGAATCGATTATGGCGGAATCTTAATCCAGCCAAAGACTAACTGATTTGTAAAAAGACAGACGGACGGAAAATAAAGCAAATGAATCGTCCCAAACAATATACATATTCACACATGTAAAAAGGTGTACATTTTATTAAAAAGCTTGAAACTTGTTTCGAAATTCAAATTAAATCGTGAAAATTCCGCAGCAGATAGAGAATGGAATTCTGCTTATCTTATATTCAACAAACACGTTCCTATCCGTTCCTTCCAAAAGTGTATTTTCATGAAACTCAACTAATGTGTAGATACAATTATGAGTTCATGCAACGTACTTAGACATCTATCTAGATATAGAATCTAAACAATATCCATAAGCCGTACTCTGAGCAGGGAATTGCTGAGACATCGCTAATCGCATGTTTCTCCTAAAAAATTCTGAAACCCATTTTATTAACTTTTCATGTAATCTGACGTTTAATTTTATATATGTGCTGTATTCGTGAGCAGATCTCTAATCGCTTTCATTATGATAATAGAGCATAGCGAACCGTTAGAATGAAAACTTCTTATAAATTAAAAGAAATATAAAAGCAAAGTGTAGTAAAAAGCAAAAGAAAAAATAATTTCTATGAAGTTCTTTTGGAAAATTAGTAAAGCGAAGCGTATAAGAAAAGTTTTAGTTTTTTTTATTATTAATTTATTATTTATTGACCAACTTCTTAAGATTGCAGCGTAAAACATTTGAGGGATAAACATTCCTGCATTAAAATAATTTATTAATAATTTACTTTCGATTTGCTCCACGTTCTTTTTTTTCACGCTTCAATTTGTGATATCAATAAACTAATAATCCTGCTTTGCTGTAAAGTTGACAGGAAGGGTTCTACTTCGGAGTTGGCAGATTTGAGAAGAAATGACAAAAATGCTGACAAGCAAACACAAGCACTAATTTTTTGTGATTATTGATAGGTGACAATGCGAAAATGCGGCTGTTAATCTCTACTTATACGCTAAAGTGAAGATACCCTACATTTCGGGGGTTTGTGTCTTTGATATCTTATAAAAACAGCCAATCAAATAACTATTAAATTTAAGAAAATTGCATGTACACTGCATGCACATACAAAACAAACTGAACCTTTAATTATAAAACTAAGAAATCATGTTATTGCTACTAACCGTCACGCATAGTTTCAGTAAAGTTACTGAAAAAGTGTAATGTGCTAATCGAATTACAAAAGTTCCCCGTGACATAAAGTTAGCCCAGGTTTTAAACACATCTTAAAAGTGATTACAAGTCGCGGTATTGTGTGTCCATCATCACCCAAACACCACACATATACCACACCGCATATACCTACGACATTAAATTAATTATAAAAAATTTTGAACATATTTTTCAATTCTTGTTTTTATACTTTACTCGGTTCGGATGCCAGCAACACCCAGAACAACCTCAAATAGATTCACAAAGTGTTTTTAAGCGTTTCTGTCCATCTGTCCGTTTGGTATTTGTCTGTGTATTCTTGTGCAGAGCGCAATTTTCGAGATATTTTGATGAAATTTAGTGCATTGACGTGCTTCGGCCGAAGGACAAACGACGTTAAAAATGGTTCGGATTGGACTACTCATTCTATCCCTACACATATAACTCCCTACTTTGAAAAGTTGTTATATAAATAGCTATTAGGTGGCGTAGAGTATTTAATAGTGGACTGTGGCTGTAGCCCTTTTATTTATTTGAGTTGATTTTTTTATTTCCTTACTAACCTTAAACTTCAAACTATGGACTTAAGGCTATCCATCATCGACTGCTATTATAGACTCAGTCAATTAATTTGTAATTATTATAACTTGTGTTGTAGAATTTAAGTCGACTTTAATAAAAGATTTTCTCCGACTTACTCAGTTAAGTAAGCACGTATTTGTGAGGCATTTCCTGGTGCCGATTGAGCCTTGGACTCCATCGTTAACTATGGAATAATTTTCCAAGAAACTTTTGTCAAATGTCGTGATCTTTGATAAGAGCCTAGTGGCTAATCCAGTCATGCAGCCCGGTCTGGCATTTGCTCGATAGAGGCTTATGGTAGCAGAAAATCACACGTTCTATTATTCTCAATTTTTCCGTCCAATGCGAAAGTGTGTTAAACCAAACGTCAAATGCGTAAAAAATTAGGAGTCAAATTATATTATATATGTATATATGTATAGCAAGTTTCACTTGCATGCCTAGACCGTGTGAGGAAAGGAGAAGAAAAAGAATTTTTTTCCCTTCCTCAAACGCTTGAACTCCATTTCTCACCTCATGAATTCCATATTTCTCTGAAAGATCAACGAGAGGTAATATACCTAACTCTGTTGGAGAAGACTTAACGTACCTTATATCAAAATGGAGGATAACAATTATTAGTTGTTTTTGTTTTACAAATGTTTGTGGGACCTTTTCCTATTGCCTTCTCGTTAGTTGATTACTTCATTACCAATTAAGATCATGTGTTGTAGGTTAACTGGTTGGCAACTTTGCCATGACTGCTTACAAACGGGTAAATACAACCCTGACTGCTCTCTTTTATGCACATTATGTCAGCTCATTGGCTATGTAAGCAATGAAAGAGTCAGATGTGCTCACCTTTTTTATCACTTACATCGTTTGTTTGGCGTTTTTGATCTTGTTGGGAACGCCTTTGCTATCTTTCGTGTGGTTGCCGCGGCGTTTGCATATAAATAATTTATTTAAGTTGATGCCACAACAACAGCGCCTTTTCGGATGAAGCAAAATTGAATAGAACAGGATATTTTGGAAATAGTGCTTATTGCCTTCGCAGTCGCTACTCTCAAGCAAGGAACTTCTAAGTTTATTAATTTAATTTAATTTAATATATTTTTTATCTGCTTACTTGGAGAGAATTTAAGGATTAACAATTTAATATTTTTAAGGAAAATGGAACAAATATTCAAGCGTAGACAAATACTAAAACTTCAACTTCTTAAAATTATCAATGTTCTTTTCACTGTCTTCATTAAAAATCCGAATCTATCATAAAACTCAATTTTCATTAAAACAATTACATCCTGTTTATGTTCTTTCACTTCGTTTATTTCATTATTACGAAATCGCTCTCGACGCTATTGCTGTGTCTTCAATATCGGAGAATCTCATGTGTGCAACTTTAAATTTCCATTTTCTATTTTGAAACATATCTACAATGATATTCGTAGTTAATATAACCTCATTATTATTTTTTTGTCGGTTTTTCCTTTGATTACCTCCTTTTGTTTAGTATGAATATATGCAATAGAATTCAATTGAATGCTTTCCGGAAGACCACATTAATTGATAGGTTTTATGCCCACACACACACAAAAGACATATTGAATTTATTACCTTTTTAAAACGTAAGCTAGTAGCATAGTGTAAGCTCTCTGCCTAAATAGCTATTAAGATTTCAACATCTTCGTAGATTCAAATCTGAAAATGTAAAATCTATTCATTCTCTGTGTTGCTATTTTGCTACCGGTAGATGCATTACTCCAGAGAATTCACGGCTTTAAGTTCGCACACTTCACTTCGGCCGAAAACGTGCATATCCACACTACCTTATTCAAGCTATGCTGTTTCAGGCAAGTTTTACCTGAAATCCGAAATTTAATGGGAGTATTCGTGAACTCAACCTGTGGAATTTGCAAGGATGGCATCCTATAAAAATATTCTTATTCTAATAGTAAAACTTTTGCATCATCGTACGTACACGTCATGAATTTGCAGGTTTTGACTTAGAAAAACCTGAAAATTGTGATGATTTTTTCAGGAGAATCATTGTCCCAGGTTAAGCTCATTTCTCTGTCACTGGTTTGGCGAATAAGTACAAGTGCCCGTTTTGGTGTGAAGCCATTTAAGAAATTCTTTAACTATACAACCATGCCTTCCTTAGCGATCACTGTTCGATGGGTGTTTTGGGCTGGTTCGTCGGTCGGTTATTTCTTTGAAACTGGAGATGGAGATCGCTTTACTCAATCAATAATAACGAATTTTTTATGGTTCGAATTGGAAAATGTTTCAACAAGAAGGGCTCAATGATTTCATATAAATGATCTCCTCTGGATTTTTTTAAATATTTTGCTTCCCCTTTTTCAACATAAATCTACTTTTATTTCACCAATAACACGAACAATTTCGGAAAGTGCGATTATTGCGAATTTGTGGTTTATTGCAGTGAATCACAAAAAATTCAATGGAGTTGCCCAGCATGGTCTTGGTGACTTGGGTACACACACGGTCATTGAAACTTTTCTATCAATAAATTTATTGTGTCACGCGGTGCACGGCATCTAAGACCGTCCAAGTCGACATCAGATAATTCGCGCCACAAAAGATCTGTAATAACATTTTTGCATCGCTCGCCACGCTGAAGGTAACTGAGATTTCTGAAATTTGCATTTTCAAAAATGACTCACAACTACCTACGTTGCACACAAAGATTTTTTATGAATAGGGGGCGGATTTTCTTTACTTCAAAGGAGCAAGCGGAATTGGAATTAGAAAAGGGTTGACACATGTTGCTCTTGGACCACAATCATCTTCGAGGATGTGTGCATAGCGTTTTTTCACTCATTTAGAAAACATTTAGAAGCGTCTGACCCACCTCTGCTTAACTAAGCAATCACGACGATTACAAAACGTAGATAGATGGACAAACGTCTGTGAGCAAATCTAATCAAACGCTTCTCATAATCATAAGAAAATGTTATCTCCATTTTTTTAATGATGGATTTAGAAATATCTGAATATATCTTTATATGCGTTTAGCGTCGAAATGCTTGCAAAATTTTTGAAGGTTACAAGCCAAATTTATTAGTAAACTATAAGCGTATAATTGGAATATGCAGAAAATTTTACGATGCTTTGGTGAAAACTTCATATTGAGAAATTTAATCTCACTCGAAATTCATGTGATTTTCGACCTTAACACAAAATAACTTTTTCCTTAGTTTCCAAACTATCGTTATCCGTAAAAAAAAATATATATATATATACATATCTTTTACCTAAAGTTTTCCAATGTTGCTGTTTTTTTAATCAACATCTCTTTGAAAGTAAAAAGTTGGAGAAAATTTACGGTATCTGTGCACAAAAACGGAGAAAATGCACTATAAGTGCACGGAAAGTTTTCATGTGCACTTTTACTCATTCCACTAAATTTCGAATAGGTGGAAGTTGCTGATGAAAAGACTAACGCAAATAAGAGAGAAACGAGGAAGAGTACGAGTTATGCTCAAAGTCTTGAATGCAAAAAATATTATGAACATTTTTCCGTTTACTTAATTATCTATTTTTAAGGTACACACACATGTATCCTTGCCAGCTAAGACGGCGGCAATTGCCCAACAGACGCACGTGACCTATATGCATGAATACAGCATAGTCGGATTGGCGCAAAATATATTCGATTAAAAGATCAACTTTGACACTTCACTTGCATATGCAGTTACTTACTAAAGGCTTCATGTAAGCTTAGATGGAAATACCGCATGACATTGACTTTTGATTGACACGTTCACAAAATTAAAGCTTATGAAGAGTTTGGGACTCTGTGTAGATATTTTTTGATATTCGTATCACAACACGGATGAATAGAAGAATCAAATATTGAGCAGACAGCACGTAGAAGAAAGCCAAATAAACTTTTCTAAAGTCCAAATAAACATTTCATAAAAAACTGTTCGAAGTGCTTAAGTATTTAATGCAATAAACAATAAGAAGCAAAATTCAGTTCTCTTAGCTTTAGAGCGTGCAATTTTTACATCAACCGGCCACACGTAGAAATTCTATTAAAGAAGGGGGCGATAAAGAACTCGGCATTGGAGAAAACCATCCATCTGGGCAATCATATCATGGATATAATGTGCGTTTTCGCTTTTTTTTTTTTAGATCGGCAACCAGTAATGTATGTCTCCTGATGATGTGGACACAGTGATGTTCGCAAAGTATTGCACATAAAGAAGCGGGTGAGAAAGAAAGCTTCAAGACCATCACTTGAAATATTTCACATCTCTGAAGAGTGGTACTTTACGGGCGAAATGTAGGAGATCTTTAAAACCGAACTCACTACACAGAAGGAAAAACATGTGCCATTAATAACGTTTTTCTTTTTCTAGATAAACTTTGAGTTTGTATTGGTTATAATTTTATTAGCCACGTGGGCAGACAAACGTGATCGCAAAATCTGTGCTGCTATTTAAACTAATTAAAATTGCTATTTTTGTACATTCGCATACACATTCACAATATTGCGATGGTACGAAATATAAGGCCAAAGTTATATATAATCTTTCTTGTTAATATGACCAATAAGTCAGCGGACTTTCCCTACCTAAGAAAAGAGATAGAAAGTTCTCATGAATGATAAATGTTTATATGAGAACAACATTTGATTTTTGGTATCTCCAGGAAGAAAAAGATGAAGAATAACAAGTCCTTTGGCAAAAACAAAATCAACTTTACTATCTGTACATGGGAAATTTTTGTTCAAAAGGTCATTTTTATAGGGCTACAAATAAATTCGTAGATTGCATTAAGCATATAGAAGTGGCCGTCCTTGAGTGAATATACCGTTATAACTTGTTTAATATTCAAATTAAGCACGAAAATGGGAAGAAACGCATATGACATTTACGTTGTTTGCTAGAACATTAGTTGGTATTTGGGATTTTAGTATACGATCATGTTTTACATGGTTCTTTATAAATCTTTTACGAGCCATCTGCACCTTTCACACTTGGGTATGTGCATATATAAATGTCGTAATATCTTCCGCATCTAGGCGCAGATGTCTATATCCTTTCTTTTAAAATTTAATTGTTAGCCATAAAGAAGCTAACAAATACGTTGCTACGACTGCTACTACTGCCTTTGTTGTTTGGACATTACTGTTAAGATAGATTAATAACGCAACGAGGTAACGTGCCTTCAGGTTCGTTAATCAATCGTTTACAGTGCCTAGTACACTTTCACTCCTTTCAGAATTTCTTTCTCTAATCACGCTGTCCACATATATCTACATTTGCTTCACTATTCCTTTTTCATTTTTCCATTCTATTACTGCGTGCTTTTTATTATTGCTTTTTGATGATTAAAACAAACTGATGGAAAAGTAAGTAAATTCCCACAATCATGTACAGTTTTGAAAATATGCCGATGTGCGGTCAATTTTTGGTCGCTTGGGCTTGTAATTAAGGACGTTTGGCAATTGTTCAAATCAGCATAAGATGTTGAATAAGTCATTACTGTGAATTTTGAATAAGTGATTGCTGTTTTTCGAAAGAAGGAGTAACAAACTATAACCACATCTAACAGCCTTGTTCTGACGTCCTGACGTCGTTATAAGAGATTATTATGATAATTCATTTAAACCAAAGAAACAACTTTTACGAACCAAGACTATCGGCATTTCTTTTTTTAAAAGGTGGTCTGGATAGTTACTGTAGTCGCTTTATTAAAATTAATTATTTCATAGATAGTATATAGGATCAAGTACTTTCATCTAGGATCTAGTACTAGTTTTCGGAAAACTAGTCTTCGAATATTGCAAACGTGAGCAGTGTGTTTTCCTATCTCTGTGACTTTCTAACAATTTTTGCAAGCAGTGCCCTTGTATCAGAGGAGGGGAGCTTTTCAATCCTTTTTTTAAAAAATAAGGCGTTTTTAGAAAACAAAAACCGCAATCCAAAAAATCCAAAAAATACCTTGTTGTGACGCCTCTCTGTGATGTTGCTCATAGCACGGATGTGAAATTACTATCTTTAACATTTACGCAACGAAGCAGTGAAGTGAATTTAATATACTATTACAAAAGTCATATAATAATGTACGTAAAAATTGCCAAATTCAGTGAATAATGAAATCTTCCAAAATGCTAGGGAAGTAATGAAATCAAAACAAGGATTTTAAATGCTTTGCCTGTTCGCGTTATAAACACGTGCATTATGTAGCTGACCATTAAGAAAAATTTGTTGTTACCAAATAAAAGCGGCAATCGCACACAAGAGGATTAACAAAATGTCATATTCGTTGACTTTTTTTAAAACTCTTTCTTCTGCGCGAAATTGATTTTCTGCCCTCGAATATCAGAGAAGTTAATGGTTAACGATGGACAATACTATGAATAAAAGGTTTCGTGCAATTTTTTTTTTTTTTTCATTTTATATAGAAAACAATCCAAAATCTCATTCATTGTTGTAATAATTGCTGCTGTTTAACAGTTATCATCGTGCTAATGGGATACT
>CCAG010013173.1:0-19747 GCA_001077435.1 Glossina morsitans morsitans | reverse complement strand
GTCGAGTGCTATTGGAAATAGTTCGGACCACTTTTTAAACCTGTTCCCATATAACGCCTTATTTTCAAAAGTCGTCATAATGTATGAAGGTGTAAGGTATACAATGATAGGCCGTGGCCGATTACAATGTTTTTACTTGATTATGTACAATGTCCATTCTTCCTTCGTTCAGTTCTCATGAGCGTTTACTTTCAATTATATGGAATAGTTATCCATTTCCTTGAATTTATTCAAGAAGGTACAGAATATTTCTAAAGGTTTTCCATACTGACATCATAATCTTGTTATTGAGGTGGGGATTAATAACAGTTTTAAGAGTCATGGTAACCCTGTTAAGAAATATTTACAATGTAAAAAAACTGCTACTCTTGCAAAATGTTGGTAGATCTGAAAAGAATCAATAAAAAAAAATTTGTGCAAGTAAAAAGTCGAGTTTCTTGCTAAAAATAAATTGCGGTCGGTTACAGTCTTGGTCACGGAATATTTTTATTATTGTCAGCATTTCTTGCGTCATTGTATTGACAAACGCTTTTAATATCAAATTATGTTTGAAAGCAAAATATAAGCACATGTCGTGTAGGGTTTTGCATTTATCGATCTATGCACACTATTTTTTGTTGGTGAACAAACATTTGAATAACAGAAGTTCCTTTTCTTTTACGCCACACAAAGAGCATTTCTGCAGCAATATACAAGATCGAAAGCCTTTCACAAATTTAAAAACTAAATATAATATATAGACAACATTAAAGCTTTCATCTAAGCCATTACAAATATATCTGGTATTTGGTCGTACTAAATAAATGTGAAAGACTTGGATGGGGAAAAATCATTTTTCTTTGATCGTACAGATAGATTATGATGATCCCAAGAATAAAACAAGTGGAATATATTCATGAACAGAAGAACTTCATGACTAGCTCAACTCAAAATCGCAGGCTCAACACATGTGAATATTAAAATGTCTATTGATTTTAAACGGTCTAAATACAAAATTGTAAACTAGAGTTTATAGGAGTATGTTGAGAGAAACTTGATGTTTAACTTTTCCGCTATGTGCCATAGGTCAAGTTTGAACTACGATCCAAACGCAACCGAAAGAAACTGCAGCGCGAAATTTAGAATAGAAATTTAAAACTTGGCATGTGCTTTATATGCTTTCAGCTGCTGGTCCAGTCATGTTTGAGTCGTGATCCATTGATATCTACGTCCAGAATAGACAGATAATTGTAGCCTATAGCTCATGAAAGCATATTGAAACTTCGCGTATGTACTTTTAGTTGTTGGTCACAGATGAAATGCGAACCGTAGTTTATTGAAAACCTCGATCGTAATGTACAGAAAGATATTCATTTTTAATTGATAAACACAGTTCAAGCTTAAAAATAAAAGTGGTCAACGAGTATCCGTATCCATCCGTACCCATCATACAGAAATTATAGTAGTAGATAGCAGGAGCAGCAGTGCCTTGAGCCTAGTACACGTATTTTCTAGGCGTTCTAGAAAAGCTTGGGAAAGAAGGTTTCAAATTTACAAACTGACACATTCTTTTTTAACAAACTATTCTATGAACATTAGAGTGTCGTCTGCTTATAATCAAAGATCCGTCCTAAGACGAATTTAGTGTTCGAATTTGTTGTGGGATAATGAAGAGATAATGAGCGATAAAAAATTAGTAAAAATTATCGTTAAGTATTTCTGCCCTATTTCTTATCAGTATTTCTACTGATCACTAGTTATTAATGAAAACATCTTAGCTTTAAGTTGCGTGTGCGAATTGTAGCCACTTTTAAGCTAGATTTTTAGAAATCAAGCAAAAATGTCCTTTTTTTGTATTATTGAACGTACGTACCTACGTGGTTACGCCCAATATACATTCTATTATAGTATAGAATTATCCGTCAAAAGATATTTGACCTATATACCTATACCGAGAGTAAAATATAACTTTGGGCCATTTTTGCTTTGAAGAATAAAAAAAAGGAGTCGGTTGTTTGCTCATTACTTAACGACTAGCGAAAAAGTCATAAAAGAGTAATACGCAAACAAGACATGTTTTTTGTTTTTGCTTTTGTAGGCAAAGGTGTTAACGCTAAGTTCATGTTGTTTTGTTGATATGTCCTTTGACTTTGATTCGGCCCATTTTCAACATTAGTCTACATACCAAAACTTTTGAAGCCCATATATTAGTTTTTGTTTGTAACCTACAGTAACGAAACACACAACCGAAAAGCTGGACAGATGGACTGATGAACTTGTCTAGATCGATTCGTAATTTAATGTTGACCAAGAACACATATAGTTGATACGATTTCTGACGCTTCCAACCTGGCAAACGTATTGCATGTATCCCAAACCTTTTGGTGCCTGATATAAAAATGTACATAAATAAATTCTTTGATTGATTAACGATTGAAGCACGACGTCCTTGTGTTCTAGTTTTCTGGTTTGAAAATTTTAAAAAACTTTTCATGTTAATTCGAGCACGTACTTTATATATAACAGTACTCCCGCATGTACATATTTTATTCAACCGTCTCTCACAAACCATGCCAACTGGCATGATCTACTATGTTAGTTATGTGCACAAGAAAGTATGTGTGCAAACACTTTATCCACATAAATAGATATATGCGGCCATAAATGTGAGTATCTCACGTAGCCTTGAATATAACAAAAAAAAAAAAAAAAAAAATTAAAATTAAAACCTAAAAAATTTATTACCAAAAAATTTTTGCAATTTTGCAAAAATGCCTGCGCAACCCTACATACACGCACGTACTTTCAAAAATATCTATTTTGATTTATGAGCATTATTGCAAACATGACACTTGTACTTAAAATGCAATCAATGTCCTAAAAATATAATAATAAAATGAAAAATAAAGGGGACGACGAGAAGAGAACTTGAACATCGAGAAAACACGACACAACATAAACATAGTTTCACATACACAAAACATCAATATCACTTTGGATGATATCCAATAGTATTAATTTATACATTCATACATATTTGCATTTATTTAGAAACACAATAGAACTGAATTCATACAAGTACACTTAAACAATAGGTGAATAGAAAAAGAAAAAATGTTCAATAAAGTGAGAAAGCTAAGCAAATAGGTCGGTTAAATTCAAATCGCCTTCTAAACACTCATCAAATAATTTATTGATTTCAAGAAAACTGACATTCTTACACTTTCTAGATATTCAAGGATTTACAACCTATTGAAAATCTACAGTTTTGTCAAAGTTAAACCCCCCGATTTGATCACGGATCAGCATATGCCTCATCGTCAAGTGCGTGTTACTGTACATATTCCTTTTTCGATCACACCGTGTCCTTATCATCGTTTCGACAAAGGCAGCAAACGACAGTGCTGAAGGAAAGCTGAAATTGGTTTCTTAACGCTTTCGATTTTATAAGATGCAGATAAGTAAGAGGTATAGAGAATACTGCGACATGTTGTTGATGTGTCCACAATTCGTTTGTAGCGTGTTTGGCATAGAGGCTTAAAGCAATTTGCAAATGGAATCAACAACAGAACAGAAGAAACTGTATGATCGAAATACCGGCATTGCCATATTTCGTGACGAGACTACACTAGACACAATCGCTGTTGAAGTGCAGGCCGTATAAGTGATATTTTTGGATTTTACCTAAAGAAAGCGATAAGACCGCGAGGCTAAAGCACAAGTCTTGACCACATCTCTTCGACATTTGACTTATACATGACAGATAATCGGCAGATAGTAAGCGGATCAATTCGAGCACCCGTTCTGAGCAATTCTTTAGTGTATTCTCCGAAAATGCCTTTGTTTTACAGGCTATGCCAATCATTTTGAATAAATAAGTTAATAAGTTACCAACCAAAACTCAAACATGATAAACTATCTAAAAGGAAATAGAATGCTTATACATGATATAGTATCTTTATGAGAACAGTAGTAGTTATAATAAAGTCCGAACAAAAAGAGAAATTATAAAAAGTGGAGGAAATAGATGAAAAAACGGAAATGAAAATGTACTGTTGGGAATAAACTGTAAAACGTTAGATAAATGCTTTGAAACAAAGGCATAGGAAGAAAGACTGCAAGCAATTAACGGACATTAAAAGTAAATTTTATCATAATTACAAAATAAAGTTTCATTAATGAAGAAAATCAATGTCTAATTAAAGGATAAAAACGTTACGGCGTTCGCTTTGGGATATATCTTAAACAGTTCTCATCAAAGATAATCTTACGAAATTTGAGTAACTTTTTTTTTCCGTGACAGAGTTTTTTCTTGGAACTAGTAATGTAGAAAATATTAGTTTTTTTTGCTTCTTCCTTCTTGTTTCACTATTTCATTTATAATAAGTACATGGTCAGTGCAGGCCAAGAAGCTCAATAAAACCAAGTTAATGTGTACGTTTCGATTCGAAGTTCCTATGTAATTTTGCAATAGTAAGTGCCTTATGTATGTAAGTAAGTGTGCCCGTGAAGACTTCATTTACTAGCAGCACACAGTCCGATTTTTCTCTGAGATGCCTGAGGTGTCTCAATGTGCTGCTTTTAAGAACACGTTGTGTAAACTAAAAATTTCTCATTGTTGAAATTTTGTATTTTTGGTCATTTATCGAGGGTTAACTCCCCGGTTGTGCTCAGGAGTCTGGCTTCATTTCACAATAAATTAGAATTACAAGACTTAGCCTGTCTTTCTGACTATAAACTATTTCTTAAGCAATGTATCTGAACGGGACAAATGAATGACGACATTCGTTTCCAATTTAATAACCCAACAATGGTATGATGTTTTAATTTATTTGACTCCAAATTGAATACCAAAAAAGGGAATTCTTATGAACCATCAATTGCGGACTATTAGTTTACTGCTAAGCTTACTATGTCTCCGCAGTCTTTACAATATTATCCACAAAAAGAGTTAAAATTCTATCTTCTAACCTAATTCAAGTATAGATAGATCGTTCGTCTCTACTTCGAAGGTCGACAGTTGGTCCTTCTGTCCCAATCAAACCACTAATTCCTACAAGTCCTGGTTTTAATAAGTCTATCTATCGGATTACAGCAAAAATTTACGTAGTGTTCAGCTACCTATTTTCATAAGATAATATCATTCCTAAAGAATGGTTCCAAACCAATTTCCAATGGATGGATGATATCAATATTTGTGATCCTATTGCAAAGGCAATTTTCTTACTTTTTTATTTATTTTCATCGACCATACAGTAAAGTAGCGGAGTAATTCAGTTTGCATTCCTTTCTAAAGTCCGTTTGTCAACTTCAAAAGCATCAAAAGCATAATTAACTGTTACAGCACATCTTCAGTTTGAGAAACCACTGGCAAAACTTTTTATGAAAGGAAATATCGATTCCAAAAAAAAAAAACAAACGTATTTCTTACCTTTAAATGAAAAGTATCCTTAGTTCTATGCATTCAAATAATGAGTAAAAGAATTTTTAAAACTTTTTAGTTAATCTTCTGAAAGTGTTAAATTTTATCTTAATTTTATTTCTCCTAAATGTGATGGAAACCAACTAAACTGATACGCATAATTAGTAGCTTCTTACCTTATCCGTAATGAGCAGTATTTTAACCTATACCTATAATCTTCGCTCTCTTCCGCTTTCAGCTATAATTCAATTACACAAGTTGTTCCGGGTTACATGGTAAAATCAAATATTGCGACACTTCGCTACCTATTTCGAAAACGAGGCGTACTTTACACTTGAAGAATGGGAGCCTTAATGCATTTGCTTGGCAAATTTCTCTACACTAAATAACAATAGCAACAACATCAACATTTATTATTGCCATTGCAAATTATTGTAACCGGTTAGCAATGCGTAAAAGTAGAAGACATACAATATACCTGCTGTATATAAATGGATAAAAGCTGCATGCAAATTTGAGATGTGAACAATTTGCCAGTTAATGACGAGCCATTTCCTCTCCCCAAGTTGTTATCCTTGCAATTATTGACGCGTACACAGAAATTGCGTACATACATCGATATGAGCCATGACTGCATAACACCAACAGATTAGCAAAATACACCATAAAATTCTTATTATGTTTCTCTCATAAGGTATCAGTGTATTATGCGCACAATAGTCACTCATACAATAGAAACATCCAATTAACCGGAGATTTCGAAAGGTAGAAACTAATTAATTAATTTAACAGATTAAAACGCTTGACTTTCAACTGGTTTTCAAACCGATGCTTTCAAACCAAGAATAATAGAAATTTGTTAACAATTACTTTGTTAGATTAAATGTAGTATTTTACAAAATCGTTTGCACGAAGGAAAAGCAATTTTCTTATGAAGAATAACTAAAAACGCTATAGTAGAACCCGGCTCACTATTAAACATCCTACACTACCCTCTTGTTATTTATGTAACAAACTTTCAAATAGAAATGGTCGATAAAGTGGTCCAATCTGAAACGATTTCAACTGCGTTCGTTACTTAGACCAACAAATGTCGATGTACCAAATTTCGTCAAAATATCTCGAAATTTCCGACCTGCAGATTGAACACATGAAAATAACAAGAACAAGAAGATGGACAGACAAGCTTAAATCCAGTCAGCAAGTGATTCTATATCGTTCGCTATAATAAAAATTGGATCCATCCGAAGTACTTCTGGGTGTTGCATACATCATCCGCGCAAACTCATTCTACCCTTGTACCAAAAGTGACGAGCGAAAAGGATACTGTAACGACATAAATAAGTAAGAAACTTTTCCTAAGCTAACATACTTGGCAAGTGATTACGAAATTGCCTTCATCCAACTAATTTTCAGTACGATTCGATTTTAGGCCAAAACTTGAACATAAAATTTCATGAGCGGACCTCATACGGACAAATAACAGATAAACTAAATTATATTCTGATATATCTTCTAAATCGGTTGATATCATAAACGGTGAATGAATTCATGGCAAGACGTTCCGAAATGTAATACTTACACCCGCCTATCCTTAATATATTCTTGGCACAAGTAATGTACGATGTGGAAATATTAAAGTTAAATGGTTTATACTATAGTCTTAAGATCTAAAATAGAGAACGTATTGCAGAGAATCAAACATTAATATATTCATTTTCGATATGTCATTTAAGAAGCTGAACCCTTTTAAAATTACATATATTAATCAAGGATTAAAATTGCAGCAAACACTGTACACTTATCCTCCTTATACAAACATATACAAATCTAAAATTTTCAATGAACAGCAATGAGTTATTTTTTAAAGACAAAGGAAGAATAGAATGAGCCGCGTGGATCTATCTTAAATTTTAAGACGATTTGTGCATACACACGCGCACGCACACACACTAATATAACCTACGTTTCTTTATTTTTATAGAACTTTTCCTTTAAGTTAACGACATTAAGGCTGAGCCAAATGATAACGCAGCATAAAATAGACTTTCGTAGATTATTTTATAGCTTTCTTTTTATTTTATTATATATGGCTTTTTATGGCATTCATCCAAATGCTTATACTGTACTTACGTATTATGCATATATATAGACGTTTGTGCATGCATTTACCGAATGAGGCCGGAAACTCAATTTTATGATTTAAAAAGAGCTTTTAAAATTTATTAATTTAATGAACTAAAGTTATTTACTTAACTTTTTAACTGTTATAGGTGTCTGGTAGCAAATAAATTAACTGCACCAATGAATATAATATTTTTTATTAAGCCGCCCTATATTTTGTTATACTATAACGTAAACATGCAAATTGTGGGTTCTATTGAAGAAGTTTACTCTTGTCGGAGAGCGCTAATCCCGAATTTTGCAAATTATTAACTTACATAGCGTTTTATGTTATACAACGGTCCCCGTTTATGTTTCTTGGGCAAAACTTTTCTTTTATGCAATCATTAGACACTTGCATTTATGGCATGTAAAGAAAAGCGGGCAAAGGGTAAGTGAACTAGTGTTTCAAAGTAATTCATTTATCTACTATGTTTATGTATACCTAAGTTACTGTGTGTACTTAATCTCTTGATTGTTTATAATTTCGTAGTTGAGTTCTTTTGTTTTATATTTTTAGTTTACGTAACAGTCCAAAGGACAAAAAAACTTCATTCGTCCATCCATGTACGTCCCACTCCTCTATCCACTTTTTTGCTTATACATTTTACTCACACTGCACCTTACCTACTGTAGAATAATGTTTATAAAAGAACGAATAATAAATTAACTTAAGCTGAAAAAAGTATTTTCGACCTACATTCGTAAAAACATTTCTCTTACTACTTACACTTGAAGACATAGATTGACACAATTTACAGGTTTTATTTGTATTTTACACATGAACGAACGGAAAGGTAATTGTGAATAATGTATGTCGCAATTTCGCCACAGAATTGTGCGTAGACACTGTCTTTCAACGTCCACGTTGAAATTAAAGAAAAATCTTTCATAAATCAGAATAATGATCGTATATATTAACATTTATGAATGGATTTAAGAAACGTGAAATTCTGATTAAAAAATTATTATATATATATAGCTGATAACACAGCAGTAAAGTCGTAAAGGGGTCCTTCGTGATTTAGTAATTGACTTTTAATGCGTTACGTGCTGATGAGCCTGCAATTCAATTTCAGCACATTTCTGAATGAATTTTACGTAAATAAATAAATTATAAATTATTTGCTATTTGTGTTTGTTATAACACTTAGTTAAGCCTGTGCGCTGGCTTGCATCTTTTTATTTATTCTGATTTCAACTTGCACGTCACAATTGTTGACATATGTTAATGCAATTTGGCACATTGTCATATCTTGGTCTGGGAACGAACGGTATTGAAGATGGATGACATTTGTAGATTTATAAAATCGAATCGTCTATAAAGCTGGTCTACTACGGAAACTCGTTACGTGAAAAATAATATTTTGCAACTAAATCTGTTATTATATGATTCGATTCAGGATCATTTTCATAAAGCAAGGCAACAAGGTCTAATTTTTTGTCATTTTGCCATTAATTCAGAATAGTAATATTATTTATTATAAATGGACTGCATTGGTCTATTTCATAAACCTACCCCCATATAAGAATTTTCATCTCCTTTTTTTTAACTCGATATTAGAGCAAGAAAATTATGTGAAAACAAGGGACAACTCTATAGTGGAGCACGGCTTACGATTACCCTACCCTACGAAACCCTACACAACTCCGCTCAACACGGCGACTTCGCAGCATATAGCGAGTTTGCAGAATAAAGCATTATGTGGGAAATGATCGAAGAAGTGATGCGATCCCAACCGTTTTAACTAGCGTTCGTCCTTGAGCCAGAGCACGTCAATATACCAAATTTCTAAAATATATCCAAAATTGCGGCCTGTAAGTTGAACATAGAAACACACGACGGAAAAACGGAAACTTAGATTGATTCAGGAAATGATTCCGAATCGATAGATATAGTAAAAAGTGAACCTAATCCAAGTCTCACCGGAGGTTCCATACATCCAAACAGATTTAATGTATTCTTAGGCTAAAAGTGGTGCAGGTTTATGAGAGAAACATAAGCTACATTAAATTTGCATAGGTCTTGCGAACTATTATGCGCCCTCCCACACAAGACTTTTTCAAAAACACGTTTTCATATCATTTCCTTTTTCGTCATTTTTCTAAATTTCTTCGTTCGCATTAGGCAAAGTGGTGTAGAATACTTACTGGTGGGCCATAGTTGAGTATAACGTTTTAAGCTGTTTTTTGATTAATCTAATAAAAGCTGATAATAACGAAAACGCCTACGGAGAGAATTTACTATTCTCAAAAATAACTGTATTTGGAAAAGAAAGGATTACAAACTGTCTCCGCATTGTTAGCAAATCTTTTTCCACTAAGCAATTTTCGAAGCTTTTCAGAAAAGGCAGTAACCGAAGTGAATAAATGGAGTGACTAAACAAGCAATTTGAAATTTATGTCCGGTTTTGGCTACGCGACAACGACTGTGTGAACGTATACGTTATCTTGATGAAATAACACTTTCTTTCTCGTCAAATACAGCCGCTTCTTCTTGATCTAATTGCTTATACGCGGCGCATAATACTCCCAGTTTATAAGTTTTACTTCTTAACAAAAATCAATAGAAATTATATAAAGCCCTAACAAATACATGCCATGATCCCGGTTTCGATTTTTGTTTGCTGTCGGATTTCTGTTCAGCCAGCTATTCCGGTTTTTTCTTTGTCTTAAAAGTGAAGAAATGGGTTCATACCTGTCGAATACTCACTTGAAACATATTTAAGGCACTGTCTTCTTTCCACTGCGAGCAAACTTGGCACCCATTTGGCATATAGCTCTCCCATGCTCACATTTTCAATGGATGTATAGTATTTTGCTGAAACCCCACGTCGACTAACTCGCCATTTTCAGTCAACCGTCGGTTAATGCCATTTACTGAAGAGCTTTTACTACCTCGTTACGTTCGATTTTATCGGTCACAAAGAAAGGGTTAGCTTCCCCAAAACGGAATATAAGTCGGTCTTCATGTTAGTCCGTTTGAAACTCTTCAAATGAAAGCATTGCTTCAAATATCAATGTCACCCTCTTTGCCCCTGTTAACAACGTTACTGAGAGCATTTACTATTAACGACTATGAAATATTAAGCAGCTAAAGGACAATGAAACACCAAAGTTCAGTTCTAAAAGTTCTGGGCTTTCGGTCACTACAATATATTTTTTTTTGCAAATAACAATCGCCATCTATGCGGTTTTAGCTCTACGATCATATCGTCTTTGATGCGTGTAACAAAGACTTAACAGGTTTTATAGATTATGGGTGAAATGTAAGACGACTCAGCGATAGGCTTGGCCACTGTCTACGCATCCTTCAATACAGTTGGCAACTTCTTCTCACGCTCCTCAATGATTACAAGAACGGAATGCCTATTATTGTCCGGAACAATACATTGGAAGAGGAACGAGATCCGCTTACGAAATCACGGCATAAAAAGTCAAAGCTTTTAAAACAATTTACGGATGCAAAAAAGTGATTGCAAATGGATTAATGTTGAAAATGACCGGATCTAGCTTTCAATAATGGCAACAATTTTTAAAAAAGAAAGGAAGAAAAAACTTCGCTTTGTTCATATGCCACTCAAACGCCATATGCCATAAAACGAGTTGATGTTTTATAAAATTTATTTAGAAAAACCAAAAACCAAAAAAACAAAAAAAATTGTAAAAACTAAATTGACTTCAGCTAACAAATATTTTGGAATTTTCCAATAAAAAACAGAAGAAATTTATATCGAATAATAGTGAAACTAAACGAAAAGAAACCATTATTTAGCATTCAATCTAAACCGTATGAATCGTTCTTGTTTTTGTTTTTTTGTTTTTTGGGTTCATGTTACAAAAGATTCATAGCAATATGTATTAGGGTTAAATGTAAGCAATCAGGCTAACCATTAATTTTAAGGGTTTTTTTACTGGTTTTTTTTTTTTTTTTTTTTTCTAATAAAAGCAAAATGGGAAGAGCTTCACCACCGGCCGTAACCGAGCGTGTGTGTTACCACATAAACCGCATGGATAAAGTCGACGATAAAAGTCTGACATTGACCATAACTTATACCTCTATGAACACTCACTTCTGTTATATATATTTTCTAATTTAACTACTTATGCACAAGAGTTCGCTTGTATAAAAGGCAATTCTTTTTTAGTTTATATAAATGTTCGCTCATCTATACATTTTATTTATATACATAAAAGATAAAAAAAATTTACTTTAACAATAAATTCAAAGAAATTTATCGCATCAAAACATGTGTAACAGATAATATTTCATGTGTACGTGTTACACATGACTATATATACATATGTGTGTGTGTGTAACTTAAGGAGGTACATGTGTACAGAACTTTTCAGTTATATATCCATTGCTAATCTATTTTTAGTCATCAGACATTTATATGAATGTTTTCTTTTTATTTGCTTTTTCTTTTCTCATTGTCCTTGTGGAGTTTGTATTGCACATAGATAAAAAAAAATGTAGATATATTTTTAGTTGTACAGAGGAACCTTCATTCAGAAATGCTCTCCTTTACGAAAACGACCTACGAATGCAATGTAAACCCGGAATGGTATGGAAATATCATTTTAATGACTTTGCCAAATTTATTTCTTTAAGGATCGCTGCACTTCTGGCTGGAACCGTTTGCTTTCTATCGTCTTATCTTTGTTTTCAAAGTAGTCAGTAATTCAGCAAATCTTAGGACTAAGTAAGAAAAATATATAAGATTGATTTTGTTCACCAACATAGTCAACACTCATACAATCCCAAAAGCACTTTGTTGTCCTTTTCATAGACCATTGTCGAGACGGTTAAAATACACATCCGTTACCGCAATGACCTTAGCATCTGACCTAAACCTTTATTCCTGGGACATTCTTTCCCTAAGTACCAGATCTGGCAAAGATGGTGTATGGAGCAGCAATACGAACTTCAAGTAATGTAATTTTCTCTTTGTGTTCTGGTATCGATTTATGATTCGGTGTTTATATCCTAATCTGAATAAACGCGGCACAGCATTCACATGTCCAATTTTAATATGCTTTTTGCTATCTTTAGGATGTCGCTTATCTTTTACAACTTAAATTTTTAATTATTGAGACTAATTTTCAGAAACTTCCTGTGATGTCTTTCAATATGACTGTCTCTTCTAGGCGTTTAGCATCATCAGTGTCCGTACGACCTGGCCCAAAATCATCACCTCACGGACATATTGGTATTTTAAGCGTACAAATATTTCGATAATACGTTTCCATCCATTGGTGAGGCCTTGCTGACCACATTTCATAGTGTCACGACGTGACAAAAGTCACGTGATTAAAATCATTTTAATTATTTAAAAAGAACATCGAAAAGGCATGAAATTTTAACTGGCATCATTTGCGGGACTGCACTTCCTAAAAATAATATAAATTTTTGTTAAAGATGATGTATACGTGTTAGTCTCAGGGCACTTTTATCGATTTGTTCGAACCGCACTTAAGGATCTATGTTCAAAGCTTGAAAAGCAAAGAAATCATAGTTTAAGAAAAATTGTGCAATTAATCGTGCTTTGGTATTTGGGAATATTTAATTGATTTTACAATTTATTGAGTAGATATAAAAGAATAATTGTGGATAAATCTGCCACGCTGCCTAATCACCTTGATCGAAAACTTAAAGGGTCTTTCAGAGAGGGTTCTTTAAGAGTGATATTATTTTGAAATTTAATAAAAACAACTCAACGTATTAAAGTAACTTTTGGTTTATTTTCACGCCTACAAATTGCGGTTCCGAACAAAAGTACCGTTGAAACGTCCACACGATGCGAACGCACCCGATGTTAATCACTCTCTCCAATATTAGTTGTGGCCAGAAGTTCACATAGCACTGAAAACATGTGGTTCCGGCAAATTGAGCCTACGTCTCACACAGCTGATCCTATGCTTGATTTGCTGAGCGAGCAATTTAGAGACCCGATCATCTCAAGCGATGAATTTGTGCTCATTTTTATTTGTTCTTTAATCAGTCCTATATACCAATATGATCGGTATAGAATGGCATATGGCACGCCCCTGCAAAACAAAATTGACGAACGATGGGATTTAAGAACAAATATACGTTCCTAATGGCGTTATACTTTTTATACATGTACAAATAATCGCAAAAACTTAGATTAAACTCGAAAATCATCTCACATTCCAGCAACTGCAACTTTGAAAAAGTCATTTTTCTGACCTTCTCTAGCCCGTGGATCATTTCCAAGAAGCAATTCAGTTCCATTTTGAAAGAGCTTTGCAAAGACTTCTTTTCTCTATAGGCTTGCTAAGAAGCTCAAATTTTCGTCCAAAAAATAATGATTTAATCAAAACTTTCATTAGGAAGGCAATCTGTCTGCGGCCAGATTGACTTATCAAGGAGAAAAGCAAGATTCTTAATTTGATCGCCAAAAATGTGGATGTATTCGAATTGCTAAAGAAGAAGAAATAAAAACACAGTAGAATTTCTTGAATTACAAAACCTCGAAAGTAGCCATAAAACTGTTTAGAAGGGTAAGGTAACTGTAGCAAAGAATTCACCAGATTTCTGCTAATTGCGAGTGTAACCTGGAATATATGATAAGATAGTATATTAAGTCGGTTTTTTTCCTTTAAAAGAAGTTTTCGTTTGGTTTACTATCTTAGCTGATTAAAAGAAGCATATACTGGCGTTCCAGTGCCTGCATTATAAGCATTTCACGAAATGGTGAAAGAAAAAGAAAAACAATTATTTCTCTAAGTTGTCTTATGAGAATGTAAATTCGCCTGATCTTATTAGGAAAAACGACACGTAGCAGCGATTTTGCACATTCCTCCTCTACCATCCGGCAGATTAACCAACCACGAAATGTGGCAGCTATGTTCATGGTAGATGAGCAATTTTTCAAAAAATACTATACTTTTAATGTTAAGAAATTGCTTTTATCACCTCTTTCATCCAGATAAGAATTTAATTAACTGCGCTGTCATGTTATTCAGCAAAAACTGAACGCTTATTAAAAATTATTTTTTAAAAATATTATTCAGGAAAGGAATTCTGTGTTGACAGATAAGCTCGCCTTTTGGGGTTATTCGCGAAAGGCGCCATTTTTTAATATCATTATTAAACTTCGCGATACCATACATACAAAGAAATCTTGGTTCGCTTCTTCTAAAAATTCAGCCAATCAAAGGCAGTGACTAGTCAGCGAATAGTTTGTTTTTTTTTTTTTTGTTTTCTCATATCCATCACGCTTATTTTGCAAGAATGATAAAAGGTGTTATATTCAAGGTGTTATTCGTCGCTAGCTACATGGTAATGTTTTTAAAATTCGTTTTTTCACGGTCGTGTGGTTTTATTCAGATTTAAAGTGGTATCTATAATGTAAAGAGTAGTGTTTGCTAATCCTTTTGTTTTTGCTCACGAAAGTTTGCTAAATTAATTTTAAATTAAAGCGTACCGGCCCTCCATTTCCCTAGTCTGGTTACGGTCAGGATTATACCACCCGTGGTTTCTACGCATATGGCCAACGATATTTCCGATTTACTCTCCTCAGCAGCTGAATTAGGAAAAAGCAAAGATGAAACAACAATCGCCTCTTTCTTTACATCAATGTTTCTCATATTCGCGTTGGCTTCGGATGAGCACACCTCCCTGACAATATGCTACTGTCATACTTGTACATGTGTACATAAACTTAAACCTCAATGTGAGGCCAAAACAAGTAGATGACTTACATCTTCAGAGCACTTTAATAAGGAGTAGTTACAGTATCACTTAGGGCTGCAAATGTATTGGACGCTGTCGAAATGCGACGTGCGATGAGTAATGGATACGTAACGGGCATCCAAAGAGCAAATAGTCAGAAAACCGATTCAAACGAATCACTCACCTGTACGACAAAAATGAATGTCTGTGGTGACCCAATTTGGGGAGTCAAATCGTTGCCATGTACTGTACTACTCCACTTGCTCCAAACAAACGAAACCAAGGTTAGACTGATGCAATTGCGTGTAAAGACAGACACAGAATGCCAAGAGGCATGATATCGTGATTTTCCTCACTGTCCACAGCCGGAGTTTTAAGGCCATACTTGCCCAGGGCATATAAGTAGCAGTGCGTTGGGCGGCGTTTCTATTCTTACGATGATGCCTAAAAAAGGGGTTCCTTGGTGAATGATTTAAAACGCCGAGGAGATACTTCCAAAAGAAGGTAACCATGGTAAAAATGGACAAGACTTTGAAAAAATCAACTCATGATTTTCTTTTCTGTCAACACTTCTAATAACATTTACGCCATCTATTTGAGTGCACAGTTTACATAAAGATTTTTAGCGAATTTTGTGTTTTATATTCATATCTGAAATAATCTCGAATATTTCCTTATATCAGCGAAACATGAAACCCGAAACCCATTTATAAATAATTGTACAAATGATCTGTTCACACCTATAGGAGGCTAATTAATTCTTAATTACCTTCAGGGAGGCCAATTTAATCCTGTCACAACAATCATTGTTAATTCTTGCAAAACGTTCTATGATTGTCCTCTGTGTTTGAGACAATGTGTAGTAAATTAGTTGATTACCTCGGACGCTTATATTCTGTGTCACCGTAAGACATTTGTTTTCGACGGCTAGCAGTTGGTTGAAAGGATATTCTGCTGTTTTGTAACAAACAGAGTGAAACCAATGTGATAAAATTGGTTTAATAAAACCATTATTCGGTTGATTTAATTTTTGATATTCATCAACGTTCAAACATGTTTCACGCTGGAGACATCATTTGCGCGCTGTTTGCATCTATGGATTTTAAATAATTTTTTTTTTTTTTTAGATTATAAACTGCACTTATTCTTCACTTTCAATTGCTAAGGAGAAAGAAGATGGAAAGCAGATGCCTTAAAAGGATATGCTTTTAAGCGCTTTCTACTTATCTTGGGAGAAGGCGTAAACACGAAAAAACCCAATCGGTTACCCGAGGTTTCACTGTATTATAGTGCACAATTCTTACAGTCATATATATAAAATATGGCAATAATTTGTTGCTGTTATTATTACGGTATATTTTGGGCATTATTTATGCTACTGGTTCGTATTGTATGCCGTGTGTTCTTCTCTCCTTTTTCCCTGTAAGGATTTATGTCCCCATCGTACATGTCAAATTATGTCTGAGTGTTACACTGTACATACAATATGGTATTAGGAATTGTTGTTGTGTTACAGTTGTTGAATTCTATCTAATATTCCCTTGCTTTACTACTACCCCTACAAATACTATCGCATATGAACGTTCGTAGATGCGTATAACCGCTACCGGCAATGCCGTCTATGTTTACTGTAACCACAAAAATTCTATTATGTGTTCTAAACGTTTGCAGATGGAAAAAAAGATGTGTACATTTATGTATATTTGATAAAGGATGTTCCGCAAGTAAGTGCAAACACTCAGTAATACATGAGGCAAACTAGTAAAATATTTGGAAAATGTTGACATTTCATGCGGTTATAGGAAAATAAATAAAATAAAAATGCAGACGACAAAAAGCAACGTCCCTTTTAAATATAGAAAGAGAAAGAAAAAGTTTTAAGCGATATGAGAAAATTCTTAAAATTGTAGATTTCAATTTTTCATTCGAAAGTGTACTTGAAACATATCGAGCATGAAATTTCAAAGCTAAAAATCCAATTTCCTCCTTCGCTTCAATCAATTTGTTAGGATATTTATATTGATTACGTACGTAATAAAAAACAAAAATAGAAAGAATTGCGTGGAATTTTTTTATTGCTTACTAAACGAATCAAAGCTGCGAAGTTTTTGTGGACAGAAGTGGTTTGCCGTTGCTGCGTCTTCACGCTAAATTAAGGTTTCTAAAGATCCAGTTTTAAGGTTTTCCTTGTGGAAAAACTAAACTACATAGATCATCAAGGAGAAAATATAAGACTCCCCAGTCCCCAGCAGTCCACCTTGGACATGACTTGCTCACCATCATTCTTCTTTTGCATTTGCCTTGAGAAATTGTCACGGCCTATAATCCCAAATTCTACCCTATCGTGTTTAGAATACGGTACAAAAAATAGGGCGTTAGTAAAATTTCTTGCCTCTGGGCCCAACAAAAGCTTCTTAGAGTCTCATATTTGTAGTAGCGCTAAACCACTTTTACAGCCTTTCATTATAAAAACCGCAGCTGGAAACTCGCTCATCAATTAAAAGAGAGGAATAGATTCGTCTTTTTCGAGTTGACTGAGTTAAAATGTTTAGATGGAATTATTGGCGAGAAGCTTTAAGAATATGGAAGCGATAAGAGACATGAAAAATAATAGCCTAACCTTTACAGTAGGAAGTTAATCATATAACCATATAATATGCGAAAGGAGGTACTGTCTAAATTATAGGTCCTAACAGCAATTGAAAAGCCGCTTGGAATAGTCTGTTTAAATTTCAGCCTGTTGTACAAAGCGGCATAGCAATAAAACATCTCTGCTAAGGTTATTGGTGTAGATTTCTCAAAGACCAAAGGATAAGATATTAACATGAAGCTACGCTGTCATACTTATAAAAACTGCTACATGCTTCTCCTACTCCTCCATAACGAAAGGACTTAAAGAAGATCTGATAACTGCCAATAGTCCGCCTTGTCTTTATTACGAAAATCTTTTCCACGTGATTAACAGATGGAAAAGCCGACAGACCAACGTGGCCAAACCAATTCCAACGCTTTCATTAATCAAATACATATGCGTATGTATCTACTGACCCGACTAGCACACATATACCTAACTAGTCTCTGGTTGATGTAAAAGCGAGTCGAATATATCTCATTCCCATGCAGTAATCATGGAAGGTGTGAATAAACTGTGGCAAACGGCAGATATCCCAGCCTTAGCTGTAGTAGGTGACAATAGCTGTAAGCGAGGCAAGCAGCAAATTAAATACCCAAACAAAAGTTAATAAAAGAAATATGCAGCAGATTTCTACAATTAACGCGTAAAATTGTATAATTTATACGATTTATTTAAAACTTTTATATATATTTATATACATTGTACATATATATATATGTATAAGTAATGTATATCCCTATTATGGTCTTCAGCTTACCATGTTTACTCCACAATCACAATTCATTAAAATTGTGTGACAATTATTAATTTATTCCATTTATTAATCAATAGTAATATTTACCACGCATTTCCGGACGTTTATAGAGGTGATTGCGGTAAAAATTTATATATATTATTATTTTTTACTTTAGCAAATAAGCTCAGTCAGCAACATGATTATATTTCTGCATGACTTTATTATGCCTTAATTAAAGTAACATGCACGTAGGTGTGTGGATTTATGTAATCGATTCTGATTCTTACCATGATCGCTTTCATTATTGTTTATTATGTACCTTATTATATTTAATTATATATTACTACTGTGTATATGCATACATACGTACAATAACAGCGATTTTTAATGCTAAACTAACAGTGCAACGGATTAATTTATTCTGAAAACAAGCAAAATTATAAAAGAATGACGAAGGATAAAATGCATTCATGGCATACATTAAATCTTTCGATACTCATCTCTTTAATGATAGAAATTTTATAGCTTGAGAAAGAAACGAAATGAATCAAATACAGAGAAATTCCACTTAATTTAAGTCAAATTTGAAATGATTTCTTTTGAAGTCCTGTAGCATGCTCATCTCTTGGAGAAATGCAACGATTTCTTATGTTAGTTAATATAAAACAGTCCTAGAAAGTCATCCTGATAAATATGAAAAAGATATCAAATATTCATAAAATATTCTTTAAATTTAACCATTTGCAAGAATAACTTTGTGACACTTGTCTGAAAAATTGTTCTATGTGTTGCTTTCTTATGAAACTTACATAGTTAATCGGACCAACTTTAATAATCAAATTATCTGTTTTCGAATGCGTATCTATCATGTATGACGAGAGTGTGTGCAACATCCATAATACTTTCAAACTTAACCATAACGTGGACTGCACTGTGCTTATGTATCGAAGACTGAGGACCAGATGTCCTCCCCCAAGTATTATACTTACTTAGAAAACATTTGCCTGCCAATCGTTTAATGAACGTGGCCGGTATATCTCACGAAGCATTATAGAGAATGCTTATGCTTTGACATCTTTTTCTTTCTTCTCTTTCCCTCCTTCATGCCGT
>CCAG010013171.1:0-17896 GCA_001077435.1 Glossina morsitans morsitans | reverse complement strand
AGTTGACGTTTAAAGTGATTTTCCTTTTGAATCCCTTCTAAAGTGAAAAGAAGAATATATACATCATCAAAGAAGAAGTTCATAAAGACTACCGATTCATTGTAAGAATGTTTTCAAGGATCACAAACGAAGGTTTGCTAACTATCTTTACACACATGTTCGACACATGTTCGATTGACTACCAAAGTTTTCACGACGGATCTTTAGACATATGCATCGAATTTTTAAAATTCTACTGCAATTTTTTTATTTGTTCACATTTAGTAACAAAATTTTTCCTATTACTAGAATATGACTGTGGCCCGATTAATGCAAAAGAAGGGCTTACGTCGTTAAAACTGCAGCCTTCAATCTCGAGGAATTGTAACAACAACAGATAGAATCGACACGATGGACTAATTAGGTCGATTCAAAATCTTGCCTACATTTGTAAACATTTTTGCTTGCATATTAGTTCTAATCTCGCTCCATCCGTATGTCCAGTTAACGTCCAGGAAATGATGATCAAAATATCTGCAAAAACCCGCCTTCGTTATGCTACTGCGACACACGAAGGGTACTGAGGAACACCAATCTTTCAACTTACAATACCTTCCAATTAAACATATATTTTGAGTAACCGGAACCTTTCCAGTCTAATTTTCGAGGCATCTAACTCTGTGAACTTCCTGAAAATGCCTGGAGAACATAATATTATTGTTATTATTATAACAAACTTACTCAGAGTTGTTAATCGAGATCCTTTGTTTACGCGGTCAATAAGACCATTAAAATGTTTAGCTTTATTAAATCACCTAGACTAACCATTAGCATATCTTCTAAAAAAGAAAAGACCATACATAGTCTTGGTTGCCAAGTTGTAGCCCTAAAATTTGTGTCTTTGGTCTAAACTATGGTTATGATTTATTTAAAAAGTAGAACGAGCAGCAGCAACCAAGCTTATCCACTCCTTTACATATATGCGAAGTTTTCACAGATATATGAAGCTTTTCTAATCAAACGCCCTTTTATAAATACAACTTTAGTGGATGGCATTTAAGAAAAAAAAGTAAGTATACCTGTTGCAATATTGAAAATACGGAAAAGTCTATCTAAATATTCGCAAAAATGAAAGTTAGTACAAATACAACGTCAAGGCCTACTCATTCACAATGTCATACAACTACTACTCATTTGCAAGATGGCAATGCAAAGTGTGTTCCTTATGAACTGCTGGTTACTGGTATTGTCTGTGCCCTTTCCATATTTCTATATATGTATATATATATATATCTTATCCCTGATTCTTAAACCGGATTATTATAAACAGGATAAATAAATACTGCATCTCCGATCATCCGTTAAATAGTTTAAGCAGCATAAATTTAAGGGCTTCAAAATTCGTGTTATTATAAAAAAGTATAAGATGCTATTATCTAAATAATTTATGGATATTTTCTTTTGATTTCTTTTTTTAATGTATTTCGTATTACAAATGCATGACTTTTGTTCATGCTTTGATTTTATTATATCTTTAACGCATAAGAGGAAAAATGTGAAAAGAAATATTTCTTTGACGTTGTCTTTGTTTGAAATATTTTGTCTATTATTTTTCTTTAAATATTGATGTCAAAAAATATAGATCTTAGAAATTATTGTATTGCCGAAGGCAAACGACAAAGGTTTACTTCGTTTATATTAGTTTTATATTTTAATTATATGTATGTGTACTTTAAAGTCATTTTTATAATATGCTTTTATATATTCGTGTGCATTTAATTTAATTGCATGCAATCATTATTCAATTAACTTAATTGCATTCATTCGTTTATTCATTTATTCGGCTATTGTTACATTAAATTAATTAACATCTATGTTTCACGTGTTAAGAAGCACTTAAATGAAAGTTTCTTTTAAAGAGAGATTCTTACTGCAACGAGATGTTTGCGGCGCGATTTCTTAGCAATATACTCTCTCTTTTTCTATAAAAATAGACATCACATGTTTACTACTCAAAAGGTAGCGATTTTATTTTTATTGGACAGTGAGTTAGCATACGTATGTAGATTTTTTCAAATGCCCTAAATGAATTCTTTTGTAATATTTTTATACTCTGTAAACATATGCAACGAGTATACAACTGAGTCTTCGCTCTAAGAGATGGCAATGCGTATGAGCCGCAGTTAAGTTGATATCTAAAGTTTCAATGTTCTATTATTGATGTGGAAAAAGAGGGGAGATCTTAGATGAGAAAAATATAGACCCATTAAAATGAACGAGGTTTTTCGCACTGAAATCGAATTTTATTGCGACTAATGTTGCGCCGAACAATGAAATAGTTTAAAGAAAATATACCGCCAAGAGTGAAGAATTCATTCCGAAAATGCTGAAAGTTTTTTACTTTGTAAAATTTAGCAATTATTAGCAACGGAGCCCTAGGTCCGGTGTATGAGCAAGAGTCCAAGATTTGACGCATGAGCTGTATGCTGAGGTCTGTTATTTACGGGTTAAAACTACTGTAAATTTTGTAGAATATCAATTTTGTTTCTTTGGCTTAATAGATGCTTAGAATCTTCTAGAAAATGTAGGCAACAAATTATTACCTATAGAAAAACAATTTTTCTTGACATTTTTTTTAATACTTAGATATATACTTAATAATGTCCTCAACGATTATTATGCTACTACCTTTTCTTCCATAGGAAATTGTTAACAAACGAACTTCTTTTAGGCTTTTGCAAGAGAATTACCTCTTAAGAAACCAGCCCTATATTTGGTATGTAAGTAACAGCCTAAGATTTCCTATTGAAGCAATAGCTCAAGATTTGATGTTTAAGTAATACCTATAGATTTGATATTTAAGCATTGGCTCAAGAAATACTCCACACATCTGGTACATAGGCAACAGCCGAAGAGATTTGTAAGAGATTCCTCACTTCTCCGAATTTTCCAACTAAATGCGCGTTGTGCCTAACGTCTTAGTTTACTGGTACGAATTTTTTTCCCTATTTCAAAACTTCAACAAGACTGGGTTACTGGATAAATGCGAATTATACGGATGGCCATGGATGGTAAAACTTACGTCTTTACGAAGGCTAAGTCAGTAAGAAACACAAAATATTATTGGCATTTGCTCTAAACCTATGTTCGACATGGTTGCTGTTGCCAATCGATTTTATATTGATGACAATTCCTCGAATTTCAATGCTAAGATAGACTGGGAATACGTAAAACTATCTTAAAGGTAATTGTAGGGCGTAAATGAACTTGGGAATTTGGTACTCACATATTAATTATTTGAGGAAAATTACCTATGTAAACGATTTGAGGTTTTAATACTGTAACTTGTTAACTACACTTACCCATTTGCATCATCGCTTTTTACACCAATGATTCGATTCCGCTTCAATCACACGGTTATAGGTTTGTTAAATTCTTAGTCAAATCCCTTTATTTCATGTACCTATTTTTGTTTCGTTTAACTTCATACCTTACGCTCTAATCACGTTATAATAGATCGATATTTGGTTTCATTTAGTTATCAATTATGCTTAATTCATAAATCAACGACAGAATTTATTTGTAAAGCAGGCAAAAGAAAAATTTATTTTTAATTTTGTACTCGTGGAACGATGTTAACGCTTGGGTTGTCCGCACCAGAAAAGAACGAAAAAGTTTTTAGTCCTTCTTTAAACCCACCGTTTTACGCTCTAATCGGCGTTGTCGATTTTCCATAATTACGGTTTTCACTACTTAAATTACACAGGTGATAATCCTACAGTTAAACATATGCTAAACCTAAAATACGTAGAATAACTTAAATAATCTTAAATCTGTGTGTCCAAAACCAAATTGTTCCTCACTTCAGTCCTCACAATATATAGATTAAAGCGCGAACAAAATCTATAGTTCTTGTCAACGCGGGTTCAAGAAAGTCTTGTGGATTATATTTTACGTAGTGCTATTAATAGCCGACATGGTAGATTCTGTCATTTATGTATAGAAAAAATAGGATGCAATTTAGTAACTGGCAGTGAAAGACAAAAAACATCTTCGTTGACTTGTCAGTCCTCGCATGGTAGACGATCTATTCAAATTTCAGCTTTCATCTAAAAGCGACTAGTAGTACTTAATTAATTGAGAGGCAGTCGGGATTAAATCAATGATTTTTCTTTGGTTAATATGTACTTGCTTTTCGTCTCTTTTGTCGCCTATATATTTATTTATTAAAAGTGTGCAAATCGCAAGCACTTGTATATTTATCCGCATATATAAACAGCGAAATTGCATATATCCATTAACATATCGTTATACTGTTGTCGTTATTGGTTAGTGTTACACATTTTCGATTTAAACGGATGAATGAAATCGAAACTAAAATTAAAAGCAGCTTTCTATAGCGAAGTGTCGGTATTTCTCTTTTTTATTCTTTTTTTGTTCATATATTTCATGGCCGTTTGCTTCATTCAATATACAAAACAAATTGACAGAGCATGATAAAATTAAAAACTATTTTGAATTTGGTAACAATGAGAAACTATTATTTGTTTTTAGCTCAGCTAGATGGTTTAAGTTTCAAATTTTTTTTTTAACTTTTTTGTTATATTTTCATGTATATATTTGTTTTTTTTTTTTTTTTATACATATATTTTTACAATTTCTTTTCGGACTATTTGGCAAATTATCATGTTTGGTGACCTTGAGGAGTTGTCGAGATCAAAATGGCAAAAATCGAAAAATTTTTATCGACCAACGGTATTGGTCGGTAATTGGTTCGAAGAACGTTGCTCGAGCGAGACTGATCCTAAAGCCATTACACCGGGAATCTATGGTAAAAGCGGCGGTCTGGACGACGTCACAGTGTATAAAACCGACTTCATAAATCCATTCCAAGAGGATTTCGGAAAAATAGCGACAGATTATTTGAAATTAAAGCAGGAAGGTTTCAGTAACCGTCTGAATGGTGAAATTGCAAATTTTACATTTGGAGCTGGCGATGTATGTACCAGAAATCTACCTTCCATTACCCGTACTGCGTACAGAATGCCACCGCGGAAAAATCATGACGAAAAATATGTGCCGAGGCAAGGAAAGCGGCAAAATGCCGACAATTTACAAAGTTACGATGTTAAGAACTCTAATGTTCTATTAAAGCAACACCAAGCCTGCAACCATTGGATGCAACACAATTATCCATATTATGTTACGCGGTATCAGGAACAATTTACGGCGAAATCCGTGGCGCGTTATCCTGCCGATTTAAATCCTAAAAAATAGTTATTTGAAATTAGAGGAAAGCATTAAACAAATTCATGCTTTGGCAAAGAAAAAAAACAGAAGCTCAAATATTTATTTGCAAACAAAATATCTCCTATTTTGTTTGATTGGTATGAGGGAGGCTGCGCTAGTTGTTTAGTTTGACTCTTTAAGATTTCAAAATGTACTTGTGACCGGAGTGATTTTATATTGGTGTCAGATTTTATCGGCTTGCCGTTGTCACTTTATACAAAATGAGATACATATCCGTCCTCGCGAGCATTTTTAGAGGAGGTCCGTTTGCTCTACATGCGTTAATTTTCACTTGCAATGAATGCATAAAAACCACTTTGACGATGAATGCTAAGAAAAGAGAGCGAAGCACGAAAATTCTTTATGCACAGCTTATACCAATGTATAGAAGGTAATCCCGTAGTTTAGCGATAGTTTCATTTTTCATAAGTGATTTACCTCACGGCGTTTTTGAGAAGCCTTGCATAAATAAGTAGTAAGACTACATGCTTTTAATAGCTCGCTGTTTTAAGTTTCCTTGCAGATGAGAAATCAAAATTTTAATGAAACGTTATGATATTTATCAGGTGAAGGCAGGAAGCGAAAAAGTACATTTTAATTTTCTGATTAAGTCTCCCAACCCTTTCCTTTGAAATTTTCGCTATTGCTCAGTTTTCGTGTCCAGTCAAGTGAAATCCTTATGTGCGCCTACCGCCTCAGCAAGTTATTGTTTTCGCTAAAGAGTCTGTGTTAGGTGTTCTTTGCCAATTTTATCTACATATCACTTTATTTATCTGCGAATTTTTCCACTGTTCAATGTAAGAAGAAAATCATCTACCAAGTTATTTATACCCAGCGCGACCAATTTCCTACCGTTGGCATATTGTTAGCGTATGGTTATTTAGTTAGTCTTCTGACGATAACTACAGCTGGGTGGTAATTACGGAGCTGAAAGTCAGGATCAACTAAAAAGGGAATTAATCACAACTTGTCCTAATAATATGGACGAGCTTTGTAGAATACCTCTTTCATTTGTCAACTTTATCAGCGTCTTTCACTAACTATGAGTTTTCTCTTCCACCTTCTGGATGGGTGGCTATCATCAAATTAATCGAAATATGTAAAGTTTTCCCAAATTTGAACAATTCTTTCTTGCGGGTTACGTCGAATGTTCGATTGTTGATTTGTGAATAGAAGAAGAAGAAGAAGACAGCAGAAGTTGAAAAAATTGACAATAGACAGACATTCACAAAGTCGTTTACCTACTGACGCATTCATTAAATCACTTAATATACATTTAACATTTATTTCAAATTCCACTTTCAAATAATTTGAAAATTGAAATCAATATTTTTTCTATTAACCAATACATCAGTCGGCATATTTTTTTAAAGTTCTAATAAATTCTTTATAATTATTTTATAATTATTTTTATAATTATTTTTATAATTATTTTTCTGAAAATTTATCTCCTGAGATTATAAGCGACGATCGCTTATTATGTCTATGGCAAGAAGTGCTGATAATCTACCGGCTAATTTTAAAGGTGCGAAGCAGAAAAGTGTTTCTAGTGGGAATCGTTACGCGCCAACGGTACTGGTTGGTAGTTGGTTCGAAGAACGATGCTCTAGCGAGACCGATCCAAAAGCTATTACGCCGGGAATATATGGTAAAAGCACTTGTGGTGAAAACTTTTCATTATACAAAGCTCAATTTACAAGACCGATCCCAGAAAATTCTCGCAAAGGTGCGTTGGACTTTGTCAATTGGAAGCAAGAAGGATTTAGCAATCGGCTGGCTACTGAGGTTACAAATATTAAATTTTCCGATGGAATTGAATTTTATAAAAATGCTACTACAATGTCGGACATGATGTTTCGTATATTGCCTCAGCAAAAGGGAGAAGCATCTACTACATATACATTACGTGGTTACGGCAAACCAAAAGTAGATATGTTACGCAGTTACGGCAATCTCACCAAAACTGGTTTACTAAAATGGCGAGCGTGTGAACAATGGACAGAAAAAAATATTCCTGCTTATGTCTCACATTACAAACAAAACTTTAAGCGAGTAGAATTAAAACCAGATCCAAATCGAAGAGTAAAGGCGTCATCGAAAAACATACTTTAACTAATGAAAATATAAAATAAAATAAAAATAAAAGAAAATATAAGAAAATTGTTACGATTTCATTTACTTTTTTTTTGACTCATAAAGAGCTTTATGCCTTTGCAGCTTCTTGATTTTGTTCTCCACGTTCTGCATCTGATTTTATGGAGAAAACTGATTGCTTCCGTAGCGATTGTAATTTGCAGAGAAGTGGAAACTGGAGTGGAGTAGGAAGAAGGTAGGCGGGACCGAATGTTATATATAATGTTATACATTAGGTAGTAACTTTGTCTTTGAGTTGCATAAATAGATGAACAGTGTTCTTCTAAGGAATTCCCCATTGACTTTTAATTCCGCCATGACTTCTTTGGACGTCTCAGCAAAGCCATTTTTAATTTGCACAGAGAAGCATGCAATTAATGCATTCAAAGTCTCCTAATACATCAGCCACGTTAACGGTAACAGCGATGACTATCGTAGGAGCAAATAATCCTCGTGGCAAGGTAACGTTCTGAACTATGTTTTTGGAGACTATTATTACGAAATAAGCACAGCCCTTAGCAACAACATGGAAGACGACCTTGATTCTAAGTGTACAAGTTGGAGACAAACAAATTGGATAACTATCTGAGTGCGACGGAATAAAACATAAGCAACCAAATCATAATAACGCAATATTAACGTCAGTGGTCCCTGACTTGGCTGTTTATGTTGCATTGGTAGTAATATACATTCGAAATAGCCGTCAAAAATGAATAAAAATTATGTTCTAAGCGACATCACAGAGACATCATAAAGCATTTCCTTGTTTTGTGATTTATTTTATGTCAAAATTCGTATTGGAGCTTTTTATGGTGATTATTCCCGCTGCTATAATGGCAAAAATTTTTTTTCTCTTATAACTAGTGACCGGTCACAACGCCAGAATGTACCATTAAATTACAATTGCGATGTGTTTTATAATTTAGAAACTGTGAGATATTTGACATTTCAAAAAAATGATAGCAGAAAAATTTCAAAAATGAACAAAATCTTCTCTGAAGACCTTGGACCACCTGGAAAGAAGGGTTTAGGCACTCATGAATGTTTAGGGAGAATTTGTACCCCACTCTCGGTGCTTTTGAACATTGACGTTATACGGGCTATGTTAAGCTCCTAGGTGTATAGATGGCATATGTTCCCAGAACCAAATCCAATCAAATTCTTTAATAGAACTGTTCGACTATTTAACCCTCCTGTAGTATAGGATTTCTTGCTCTTTAACCGCACCGCCCAACGTTGATGAAGTTTATCGATAATAGTCTCTCTGACTGTTCATAATATTTTCACTTTCAAGCCGAATGTACAGAAATAATGCTCACTTCTCCCTTCACTCACACCCTCCCTCGCAAATAATTGTCTGAATATTTTGACACACGTATAGTTTTGTCCATAATCATGCCACGTCAGTTTGCCGTTCTACGAATTTGTTGAGAGATTTATTGCGTATTATCAAGATCGAACTTTCTATGACGAAATTAGATCCTCCGTATATGCCCCGCATTCATGTGAAGAAGTCAACAATTTCTACGGATTTTGATCTGCTTTTTTTCTGTTAATTGATAGCATACACAACTATGTTCATTTACGTTATACAACACCTCACCTCTTTCGGTTTCTTTTAATTATAACAATGTGTTACTTAAAAGCGTATTTGCATGCATAATGAACTCATATTCAATCCTATGTAAGCATTCATCTTAACCATTTATATTTTACTACATTTATATTTTACTGCATTCTATAGTTTATGATCTGCCAGAGCCTGTCGTCGGTTTTCTTTTCTTCTCGACATGTGTGAGTGTTATGCTTAAAGGTCTCAACTATCTATTGAAAGAGTTGCTTGGTTACGTTTATATAAAAGTAACTTTCGGCTTCGTATGCGGTATTATGAATGCGGCAAAAGAAGACCACAGTGACGCCTGCTCGTTTTTACGATTCGGCAGAAAGAAAAGTCGTGAACGGTTGATTGTTATTTTCTTCATGGCTATCGGTTTAGTTGTCTGCATTACCACATTTTCCCCACTCGAAGTCAGCTGATATGAGTTTGAATGAGTTATATAGGTCCGTGTCCTGGCAAACCCTTGCATAACGAAATTGTCTATTGGCACTGCTTTACCTATTCCATAAATCTTATCGTCTGGAACCGAAATGGGAGGCGGTTTTTGTCATCAAATAACATAAAGCTACAAGATGCGTAGAAACCGATATTTTCATTGCAAACTTACAATAAGCACCCGAGCTTCGTTTAGAGTCTGATACTAATATTCAGCAAGTTAAAGTTGTAAGAGTGAATTGAAGTGCTGTTTGGTTTACTAATTTACTAATTTACTAAGAACGTACTTTTTTCTTTTACAATTTTTTATTATTTTTCTTGACCGTTAAGTAAGTAATTTTCTAAATGAAATGTGTTTGCCATTAAAAGCACTACTTTTCAATATATAACACGATGAAATGTTATTTATTTTATTTGTCATTTTAAAATAATTTACAAATATTATGGTCTGAAACGTATACAAGCCATTGATCAAATAATTGTCGGAATTAATTAATAATAAAATTTGTTTGCTTGTTGGTAGAGAGTATTACTCGGTAAAATTAGAATGTCATACTTTCAACTTGATTTATTTCCTTTACTTGTTAACAATGAAAATCTCATGCTAGAGCCTTTAAGGTACATCCTACTTACCTTTCCCATTTCAATATAGTATGGAAAAGATTTATTTAACATTTTTATTAGCTTAAGATACTCCTAAGTGCTCTTTTATATCTTTTACATCTTTTGACTTGCATGTAATTGATTTAAATTTAATTAAAATTTTCAAAGGCATTTTTCTGATTTTATATTAAAATTCCATATATGTAATATATGCAATACTGGTGCACCTACGCAGACTAGGGTTGTTTTTTATTATTAAATATTGGACAAAATTGAATATCATTTATTTTCCTTGAAAATCGAAATTGCTGTGAAAATCTCATATGCCTAAGGAGAAGTAATAATAATTTTAGTGTTTGGAAAGCCAATAAATTAAGTTGTTTTTGTAATCCTATTTGCCTTCAAAAGTTTTTTATTTACGTAAAAAGCTCAATAATTACTACCTCGTATTTGCATTTATGTATTTATTTATTGCAATAATTGTTATAACGTTATAATGACAACGTGTGAAATTATATTAATGCATCATTTTATTTTAGATGCAATTAATTTCTTTCATTTTTTATATCTCTCGCTAATAGCTGTTGGTGTACTAGTTTGTCTTCTCATTTGCAACATCAAGAAATATGCCACAGCGATTTTATAAACTAATTAGCATGAAAATTCTATTCGATCGAGATCGAATCTTTTATACCTTTCCCCATTACCCTAAGAACTATTAAAAGGAAGGGAAAGGACTAAGTTTTCATACTGTATAATACTAAGAATATTCAGAATAAAAATGGAATTTTTTATGGTTTACCTCTTGTGCCAAACAAAATAACAGCAAAGGTGTGCACAATCTTTGTTGCACAGGTATGTGGGCGCTGTAGGCATGTCCTTTGCAAAGTTTGGGTCGTTTTCAAATTCTTTTGCAAATTTTTAGGCGACATCTTCATTTCTGCGAACGGAGGAAGATTTATCACAGACACTACACAGTTGGGCAGAGAGAACAGATGGACCAACGAAGAGACGAACATGTTTAGATGCATTCCGAGTTTTAAACTCGCCACGAATTTATAAACCGTCTGACTGACGTCTGTCCATCGATCTACCCATTCATCTTTTCATCCGTCTGTCCATCCGTCTATCTACGTCTAATCACAGCCTACTGCCTCAAAAATTCAAATCCAAAACTAAGCCTTAGCACATACATTCGTAACTGATCGCCAGAGGAGGAGTTTGAAAAAAGGCATTACATGCCTTCACCCGCAATCAGTAAACTTAATATTCATATCGAAATCACTTAATTTTTGCCTTCTACCACGTGATTTAAAAATTAATTAAGGTCTTGAAAATTACTGGTTGAATGATCATTTATACTGTCGTTTATACCGGCATAGACCATGTAAGGTACAAAAATTCGAATTCGAATTCGTAATTTTTTGAAATAGATCAGATAACGTAAGTCCAATTTAAGCATTTGTGGAAAATTTGGTTTTGGATCTTCTTTTTGTGAATTGTACAGACCACATCAAAAGAAGAGGGGAGGGCTGGCACGCCGTAGCGACGAAGAATGCTTGTGCGTTTTTGCGGTCACTGAGGCCTATTTCTCGTTATTGTAATCAAAATGACAAATCGCAACTACTTTCATAATTCGATCCTGTGTATAATAAGGAATAAGAAATAAAGGCATTCATGTAGTGAATCCCGAATGAACATGATTTCTTCTAATCGCGGCGACTTAATGCAAATAGGCAGAATGGAATTATTTCAACACTGTGTGGGTATGCCAAATTATCGCTCATCTTGAGATCTCACAAGGACGCCAATTTTAATGATAGTCAAATGGCCGTTCACCGGTCTTTGGTGTCGCCTTGCTTTTATATAATTTTACGTTTTTCTCCTTCTTCTTGGATGAAAGATCGACAAAGGCAGACATGTCGTAGCGTTTTACTTCTTTTTTGGTAGCCAGCCATTACGACAAGTCTTGCCGCGGAGTAGCTTCTTTCTTCGTGGAACTAAGTCAATCAATATTTTTCTAATTAACCTTACAAGCCAATTCGGATGTAAAGATCAGTTATAATATGGTGACAGGAAAACAGGCAAACCTGTGTCATGTTAATATAATCAGGTACAAGCGATCTTTGATGTGAAAAAAAGAAACAAAGTCAAGGTGTCACTCATATTAATATATCGCTTAGATAAGTAAAATGTATAAACTCTTCTTTATGTTTACATGTTTTTTATTTTCATTTATCTGAAGATTTAATATATTATTGAAAGTGGTGGGTAAAGAGTTGCCGTCTAACTCTTCCGAATCGGCCACTCTAATACAAATCTCATGTTGAATAGTCCTGTTACGCCTGCAAGCGAGGCCCCACTTCACAACTGCACATTAATATCCCCATGGCCCATGGTACTTAGATAGATTGCTGATAAAAGTTAAAAATGCACTTTTTTTCTAAAATCGTGTAAGTCACACAAAGGCAAAAACGTGCTTTTTTAATCATTTGCTGAACATACAACAAGAGTAATGCGTTTAATGGAATATAGAAATAACAGCTAAACCATAGTAAGTGTGAAAATATTAATTCAGTTAATATATAAAATGAAATATGTGACATAAGAACAAGGAGATACGATAAACATTGTTTTTTTCTAACCACATATTTTTATATACAGCATAAGTTGTATGTAAGTGCTAAAAACTGTTATGAATCCAAATGCAGTGGTTAATAATCGGGTAAGATCGAAAACGTGTAAAACGAGTAAGATGTTAAGCGATGTAGAAATATTGTTGACAATCGAGTCAAATATAAAGAACACATTGTGAGAATGCAACATAGTTGTACCTTTTGAGTTCACACCTCTTCCATTTGGGTAGCCTTTTCTAGGATGAAATTGAGAATTAATTCTTTGGATGGACTTTTTGAATGTTGCATATTGAATCGCGAACTTAATGTACCTCTATGCTAGAATGGGAACATAATATGATAAATTATTGGTTCTAACATATAACGTCAGCTCAAATAGAAACAAAGGCACAGTTGAATGAGACGACATTCATATGTCGGAAACAAATCATTAATCATTACTACTTGTGTATACGCATACGCAAACGCACACGCTCACGTCCCTATTACAGTCGCATATGTCACGTAAAACATGTACACAGATGCATATGTCGCATACATACAAATAAATATATTGTTACGGTAAAATAAACAAATTGAAAACTGTTCACTTAATTCTTTGAGTTTTTTCTTTTCAACATTCTCTCCATATTGGCACCTTTTTCGAAACCACATCAAACCAGGCATACGTCATTGCCGGTGCACATGTGTTAAAGATGCAATTATTACACGAAAAGGTATAGAAATAAATCATCGAAGGCGCTCGTATGTGTGCCCATGTAGATGGTATATATTAGGTGTTTGCAAAAGTCTTTATCACTTTTTACTTGGAAAAATCATTTATTGTGGAAAATTAGTACAACATATAGTAATCAAAATAGTTTGCATCTTTTTCTATAGCATTTCACAATATTTTTAGCAACATGACGATATCGCGTCGAAAGAACTTGTATTGATTTGGCAGCGATCCACCCGCCGAATCATTTTCTCACTTCTTCAACTTGGCGGACCCATGTACCAGCCAAGGTGCAAGCCAGGTGCATTGTGATAATCAGAAGGCGTCACGAGTGGTGAGTACGCTAGGTGTGACAGAACTTCCCATTCGAGCTGTAACAGTGCATCCTGGACAACTCCTGCAACATGTGGTCCACAAATTTCATTTTCACGCAATTTGTATCCCCATTTTAAAACCGTTCAACCCAAAAACGACATGAGCATCACCACAGGCCTCTGAACGTGCGTGGTGGGCTTTGGAAGCAGAGTTCTTCGAATAAACAATAAAAGTAATGAATTTGGAAGAAAAAGAATTTATGGGGCTCCATGATTAGCGTTGGCTGATCAAAATTTTTGTAAACACCTAATACTTAAATGAAATCAAAATCAATTACTCATAAGCCTATTAAGCAAGTTTTAAAAAAAAGAGAGGAAAAAAAGTGAATCTTACTCATATCAAATACTATCCACCGCACCTATTATACATGTATTTATTTGTGTTAGTTTCTCTTTTTTTGTAATGTTTGAAAATATGCTAAAGTATAGGAACTACTTTACATAAGAAATATTGTATATAAAATCAATATTTTTTCATGTATTTTTTATGTAAATATATATATTTATATATGTTATTCCTTTTTCCAACACCTAAAAATTGCGTTACGTACATACTTAGCATACTACACTTTATGCATAAGTAAATCCATTTGAATACAGGTAAGTGTCGTCTTGAGGAGTTTAAAATGTTAATCTCTTTGTAAATTATAAAAATTCTTTGAAAGCTGCACATATTAATATAATAAATAATTTAAAAAAAAGACACAATGATTCTCGTAGTGGAAATAATTTTAATTACATCTGGGCGATGGTATTAAACGTAAATGTATTTTAGACTACTCGATATGGTAAAAAATCTAATTCATTCAGTTATCCCAAACAAAATTCCACCTTAAGGGTCGAAACATTCTTATAACCTCAGCTTCTTGCGCTACTTTCGTAAAAATGCATTTATTTTTCTTTTACTAAACCAAGGAGTAACACTAACTTCTTAAGCCTATTGTGTATCGTCTTAACTAATGGGTTCTATAGGACGTTTAATGCTTAATATGGCTCAAGAAGATTTCTGAAATGAAGTGACGAGAAAAAACCGTTCAATTCTACATCATTTCACCCAAAACAATTTTTCATTTATTCTGGAGATAATTTAGCCGAAGTTACACCCTATTTCCAAGTAAACCCATCCTTTTAATGTGAATTCTTATTTGCTTTGGGATTCAAAAATATATCCAAAGGCATTGTACTGATTTCTAAATCAAATTCTCTTTAGTAATCCAATCAATTTTCATCATAAGATATTGCAAATTAGATTATTCGCGATATCTTTTATTTACGCAGGGACAGTTATGTGGAAGGGGATATGAAAAACTGGTTCAGCTGATTCAAATTTTTCTTATCAATTTAGTGTAACGAAGTACCACTGTCGAGAAATTTTGGAAATTGCAAATTTTTTTCATACTACTATTGTTTTAAAAAATTAAGGAGCGGCATGAGAAATAGTTGTCAAAATCGTCTGATCAAACTTACTTGCAATAGAATTTGTCTTTGATCTCTGCTGCGTTGGTGTACCAAATTTCGTCAGAATAACTTGAAACTTGAGACACGAAGGTTAGACATAAAAAATACACGGAAAACTGTCAGACGGATAGACGGACAGACAAGCTTAGAATGATTTTCTAAATTGGTCGAAATAGCAAAAGGTTTTTACTTTATATCTCATCGAGAAGCTACCGCCAAATTCCACAAACCTATGATAATCTCGAAGTCGTAAATCGCGTGACAGCTCTAACGATTTTCGCTCTATCTTGAACTGAAATGTTGGTTGCGAAAATATGCAGTTACTTACCAAGCAGTGTCACAGCGTAAGCGTTTCTATTCGATAAATACAACATTCAAGACTTTCATAGCTTCTAAGAACGCATGCTTTTTTTTTAAATACACGAAACAATAAAGGGAATTACTTTCGTAACCGTAAAATTATTTTTCATTACCTTTTTTGAGTTTTTTTTTTTTGCCCTTACATACACATCAGCAAGAAAGGAAGGCAGCAACGGGGGAAGATTGCAGCCTGGAAGTAATTAAACCCCCTTTATCAACTTGATAACCGCGCTTCTTATCTTCTAGGCTCTGCCGTAGTGATAAAAACAACAGTTTTTTATCTCTTTCTATCGTCTATAATATTAGTTAGTAGAGAATAGATACTGAAGAGTTAGTAGTAAAGAGATATTTTATACGCCCATTCTCAGGAGAAGAGACTCAAAATACCAGTTATTTCTGCAGTCTAAGGCCCATTCGCTACCAGGGCCTCCTGGGAAAAACTTTCATTACAGCGCAAGATTTTTTTCATAATTATATGACATCAACTACCAGGATAAGAAAAAATTGTATAAACACATCTTTTATATCTCACACCATTTGTGGTAGAAGGGCATATTAATTTAGTGCAGATGTATGCCACACTTAGAGGGACTTCAGATAAACTTTACTTTTATTTTTCTCTCTGAAACGATCTAAGCTTGTCTGTCCGTATGTCCACCTGCGCGTATTGCAAATGCCCCGAAGAGAGTCATGTTTTCGATCAATTTCCATATAATGCCTTGTTTTGAAAAGTAGTTGTGCGAACAACTATAAGGTGGCGTAGAGGATTTAATAATGGATCGGCGTCCACCGCAATGTTTTTACTTGATCATCATGAAATTCGTTTTATTTTGTATGATAAACTCTAAAATATTTGTCAACACGGAATTCAATCGATTGCCCATTGTTGATTTTGTAAGACTGAAGGCCGTGGAAATAAACTTTTGATTCGAGACTAATAAGACGGCATACTTCATCGATAGCTACAAACCGACCCTATACCGTTCCTCATAAATTTTACCGTATTAGAACTTAATAATTTTGTTCGATATCTAACAAGCGTCTGCCACGCATAAGTGTGGTAAGAAACCTCAGTTCACATATATGCGACGGCTCGTAGTGAAAGTATTAATCTTCGAGAGTTACTAAGTGACTAAACTACCTAAAGCCACCAAAATAAAACTAACTCTGCTCCACGGTTAAATTCATTAATCTAACAGGTTATAACTTAAGTTGAAAGCTAAAACCATATTTCTATGTACAGTACGGTTATAGCACTTAGAGATTCACGAATCAGCGGATCAACAAGAAATTTGTTGATGCTTCGCTTATTTGAAATATAACATGTTGTCTAAGATAAAGTAGAAAATGGTGTTTGTCCATATGAAGTTATGTGTAGTGTTTCTGAACATGAATATCTGCGTTACAGTGTAGCTACCTGTTTGAGTAAACGAACATGATTTTGATATTATTACACATGCAACCAACCACACACTAGCCTTTTTATCATGCACAACAAACAAGGATCGATAAGCTGACATACTAGGTAACGGTTACAAGTGGATTTGCATGCTAATGTAACTTGAAGTCAAGACAAGTTGTTCTTTTCCATTTTTTTTTTAAATAAACATGACTTTTAAAGGTAGTTGCCTTTGTATGTGTATGCGTTGGTGTGTATTGGTATGTACGTATTCTGGAAAACAAGCAAGGGAATTGAAATTGTTCTGTAACATATTCTATATATGTCCATATTGTTAACTCCTTTTTCTTCTTCTAGGTTTCTCAACTCTTGCAGGTAATTGTATGCTTAAGAGCTTGTGAACAAAAAATTTTATATTTTTTATTCGTTCCTTCTTCTTTATTTTGCTGTTTTGTTTATTATGATTGCTATCCTCAGAGAGGCAGTTAGTTCTTGCTCGAAAAGGAAGAAAAAGCAGTTATTGAATATTTTTGAAAGTTCAACGCTTGCTTATGTATTTGGTTTTCGTTCATTTATCGATAATAATTTTTGGGACTTTATAAACAATAAAATAGCAATAAAATCAATTTATGGTTTAAAATTTTTACTAAAACTGAGATGACCATACAAAAAAACATTAAGAAATTTTTCATTATCTTCGGCAGCGGGGGATGCTGCCTTTAGCAGTTGTTCGAGTTCTTTTCGCTCACATTATAAAAGCACATAGAGACAATATATAAAAACAAAAAAAATTCATGATACAAAGAGAGAGAGAGAGAGAGAGAGAGAGAGAGAGAGAGAGAGAGAGAGAGAGATAAGAGAAATAGGACTGTGAGATGTTGAGAAAGAGATAGGGGG
>CCAG010013170.1:0-14203 GCA_001077435.1 Glossina morsitans morsitans | reverse complement strand
GTCTTAGAAGTCAGCATAATATATTACTTCATGCCAATTAGTATGTATATGCCGCCGTGTTACAGATAAATTTGAGACTAAACGATCCACTGGCTTAATTCTCATTGAGGTTGAAAAAACCTTTGATTCTCTTTGGCATCCGAAGCTTTTCGTTTGAAAGATAATTTTCCGTTTCTCTTTTAAATTAATTTTCTGATTTACTATCTACTGCTGCAGGTGTTCTGCAAGAATCTAATCTGAGTCCAATTTTCTGTTTAATTTTCTGTTCTGATTTCCTAAAACTTAACAATTGTCAAGTTGATTTACACGCCGATGATATCGCCATATACTCATCGCATAAACTTGGTTGTAAAAAAGTTAACGAGTTGCAAAATGCGATTAATATAACATCTGATAGTGAGAGAGAGAGAGAGAGAGAGAGAGAGAGAGAGATTTAAGCGAAATGGCATTGCAAGTTGTTGACAATGCTGCATATAACAAAATCTGGGCTATCTTTTCCACCAAATTCTTCAGTTTTAATGCCGCGACACATGACGTCGTTTAATTCTAACTCGATAAGCCTTGCACAATCCTCTTTCCCCAAGAAGGACAAGAGTTCAATGCAAAGTCGTACTAAACCGTACGGTGATATTTCGCGGCAATCGCTAAGCGCTAATTTCATTTCTAAAGGCTTGAAAACAGCAAAACGTTCACCTATATCTATGCAAGAAAATAGGGACGCTCCTCCGCAAACCGCACAAGTAGCGGCGTTAACGACACGACCATAAGAGGATTGAGTACAAATGACATCGAATTTTTCCGGATGCATAACAATGTTACGAGCCATGGTATTGATTTTCATATCATCCAATTCCAAGCATTCATATTCCTCTTGATGAATTCGCCGCGCAAGCTCTAAGAAAAGACCATCAGATTTCGGGAACATATCTGCTTTATGGCCGATCGTTATTTTCCTACGACCATTCCTTAACACTTCGCCGAATACAAATCGTAGAAATTGGTTTAATTTCTCAACAGTACTTATACGTAAGGTTTCGACGACACCTTTCACTGGTTCATATTCAAGTTTGGCATGATCGCCGATATTGTTTTGATAATATGACCAAATGTTTACGTTGGTATGTTTGCAGTTATAACCTGGGTGAGATTTAAATTTCACAATGCAAGCAAACAAGTCAAATAGACGATTCAGTTTATAGCGCTTTTCTAATGACTCTGCATCCAGTTCTAAATCCAAATATACTGCCGTACGGTTTCGCAGAAACGAGTAATAATCTTCGCCTGCTAGAGTAGCGCTCGATCGATTTATTGGCACGGTTTCGAACGTAACGGGAAGTTTTGATGTTTCTATTAAGCTTTCCAGATATTTACTTGCCCGTCGTCCGATCCCAGAATCTGCATACAATAAGGTAATGACAATTTGACCGCCGTATTGAGAGATCGGTGGCAAATACTCAATAAACGTTGGCATGTCGTCTTTTAGAAATGCTTTATCGAAGGACTCTACTCTGCTGTGCGCGAATCTTTTTATTCCACACACAATTCTATAGTGAGATAAACGCACTACATGTGTTACCTTTTTCGCGAATTTTAACATTTTTATTAAAACTTTCTATTTTTATTGGAAAAGGAAAAAAATAGGTAGGTAAAGTTCTTAATAAAATATATTTTGATTTAAATAAAATTTGCACTTTTCGGTGAAGAGCAAACTGACAAAATACATACGAATTGATTTTATAGAGTTTTTTTATAGAGTTTTAGTAACAAAAAAAAATTGAGTTACTGTGTTGAAAGAGTTTCATTTAAATTGTGATTTAATAAATGGTATATGAGATTGATTCCGAAATAAACAGGAGAAAGCCAAGTCCATTAGATGCATATATTCTTAGCTAATCTAAGCTACACATTTTTTTTTTACCAATGGGAATCACTATGGGACTAAAATGCTTGACAATTTTTTTTTTTAGGAAGTGTAAAAAAGTCTCTCGTGATTTTTATACTTTAGTTGCCTTGTGGCACATTGCTACATTAAATTTTTGCAAGACAGAAGGACTTGAAATAGACCCATTTTTTTGACCGATTTGTTATATCAATCGATTCAAGAAGTGATTCTAGGGATTCTGGGCTTAGCTATCTATCTACCCGTCTGTCCGTCTGTCCGACTTATGACATGTCTACAGGCCGCGATATTTGAGAGATGATGGAATTCGGTACGCTGACTTGTTTTGGTCCAAGAAGGAACGTTATTGAAAGTAATTCAGGTTGACCCATTTTCGTATAGGCCTTTATTTTGAAAATTCATTAAGTGTATAATTGTAAATTTATGGTGCGCCGTGATCCATTGCAGTTTCTTTACTTTTGTAGTAAAACTGAACGCATTCTATAAAAAAACCAGTACCAACATATAGTCGGGCAAGGCCCACCATTAAATACCCTATGCCACATTGTCTAACACAATTCTTATTTTTATTATAGAAGACAAAAATTATATCTTGTTTCTACATAAAGGCATATTTCCCATGTGCGTAGTTCTGAGGAAGTGGGCCCCAAACGCAAACTAGCGTAGTAAAAGTTTAATCCTTACATAGGGTAGGATCCAAAAATAGGTGTAGATGGTCAATTTCCATCACCACTTGGCTTTTCTGTTCTACAAAGGATCAATTTTCGTGAAATTCGTTATTAGCGTAGGATCCAAAAATTGGCCGAGGTTGTCCAAATTTGGTACAGTTAATTTTTTTATATTAAATTACTGTTATGATATAATTTTCATCACGAAGAATTGAAAATTACATGGTTTTGTCGTATGAACTTCAGTTTTCGCTATACGAGAGGGGGTTCAAAAAGCGGCTCGAAAATTTTCATACCAATGGAGAACGCCGAAATGCCACTACTTAGTCACTCTTGCCGAGAAATTTTTAAAATTGCAATTTTTTTCCATATAACGACTTTTCAGAACAGGACGTTATCTTAGCAGTGGCCGAAAAAGTGAACTGATCCGAATCATTTTCATTAGCATTCGCCCTTGAACCAAAACACGTCACTGTACCATATTTCATCAAAATATCTTAAAAATTGCGACTTGTAGCTTAAACACAAATTTACATGGGCCGACAAAAGACGGACAGACGGAGACACAGCCTTAGATCAATTCATATAATGATTCTGAATCGATCGGTGTAATAAAAGGTGGCTCTATCTTAAGCCCTTATGCATGTTACATACGACCGCACTAAGTTAATAATTAATCCATAATGAAAACTTAGTTAAATTTATTTTCTTTGCTGTGATAAAATGTTTACTTTTTCCTGTTCTTTAGGCATGGCAAACAATTTCGCTTATATTTATTTTCTTTATTATTATATTTATATTAAAAAGCTCGAGTTTTTGTTGCATCTGTGCTTATAAGAGTAGGCAGGAGATAAGGTGAAATCGATTGAGCATAACAACTTATGCGGATTTTATCAAAATATACTGCCGGTAGGATGGACTAAGTCGCAGAGAAGTAGATGTATTACAGGACTTTGACACGCTTAGAATCTTTCATGTATAGCATTTTGTTTTTATACCCTATAACACTTGTGATGCAAGGATAAAATGAGTTTTGCTCAGATGTGCGCAAAACCCAAAGGGAATGAGGTAAATCGTCCTTATTGTATCCCGCCCGTCTTATTTTCCCTTGTTCAACGTACGGGACGCAAGTTTCGATATATTGTGATGGCTGATGTGAACACTTGTGTGTTGAACGCTGTTGACGGCAGCCCACTTTTTCGCCTCACTTTCCATATAATGTGTCGCTTTGAAAATATGGTTGCGCAGAGTATATAATGTGACCCTTACCCCACTGTAGTGTTTTACTCGTCGTCCATGCATATAAATATTTCATTGAATTTTGTTTCATTCAAATAATTAGAAAATGTAAAAAAAATATATTATTTTTAATTGAATTTATAACTTGAAAGGGGAATTTTTTATATATATATATATTTTTTTTATTTTTTTTTTTTGTATATTCTTTTTTATTAGATTAGATTTTTTTTATAACATGGGTTCGAATGCCAGAAGTAGTTTTCTCGAACCAGATATTTACGTGCCTGACGTTAAGCAAGTTGGCATTAGGGGCCCTCACTACAATCCAGCTGTGTTGATTGGTGAATGGTTTGAAGAACGTTGTTCTAGTGAGACAGACCCCAAGGCGGGTATACCAGGAATTTATGGCAAATCTGGCTGCGCAAAGGATATTTCAATCTATAAAAGTGCATTCACTCAACCACTAAAAGACAATTCTCGTGAAGCTATTAATAATTTTGTCGATTGGAAACTAAAGGGGCTTAGCAATCGTCTGGCTACTGAAGCTACCAATATTCGGTTTTCAGATGAAGTTGGATTTGATAAAAATGCTACCAGAACAGTGGATATTAGGTACCATATACTGCCCGAACAAGAGGCATTAGGCAGAACAAAAGTAGATACGAGATCATGTTCCGTGGGCGGACCAAAATCCCAATTATTACGGAATCGTGCTTGTCGGCTTTTTAAGGAAAGCCATACGCCCGTCTATATGTCAACCTACCAACAAAACTTTGAAGGAATCAAAATAAAAACGGATCGTAAACTAAAGCCACACATGCTAAAACGAAAACAAGATAAATAAATATATAAAAAAGAAATTCATACAACAAATTATTTACGTTCCGATCTTTTTTTACATTAGGACCAGCGAGATCATGTCATTTACCCAGTTATGCAGACTATATCCACAGATTATATGCACAATAATAAAACTCTTTAAGCCCTTGCTTGCTAAGTTCCTTCCTATTCTTTCGAGCTGAACACCTTAGTAGAGGATTTAGGAGAGACTTCAGTTAGATCAGCATTTAGTGCAGCCACCATATCGGGTTATTAAGGAATTGTTGGATATTTTCTCTTCCTTGCTTGATCTAATATTGTCACTGTGTGAGGGCAGCATGCGTGGGTCCCTGTACATTCTCGAGTACATGTTTGACACTCATTATTAAGACGCTGCATTCGTTCTACGTTTGTAACACTACAAAATGAAATCTTATAAGACATATTTACTCTTAGACTTAGGTCCTTCCAGCCGTCATGTTTGATAGCCTTATGTCAAGCGTGAGATTGAGCGAATATACATAACATTTTATGCGTCTGCAACGTAATTCGTAACGTAATTCTCTACAAATGCGAAAGGCATACTTGCATAGAAGGTAGCATTGATTTACAAGTTCGTCTTCTAAGCTATTGAAACCATTAGGTGAAACAAAACAAATTTTTCCTCATCGGCGAGACTTAAAATGTATTTTTCATACCCTACGCCACTTGTGATACAATGGATGAATGCAACACAGAGAACGATTGAAGATAGATTCGCCCTTTTATTGTGCCGCTCGATTCAGTAAGTTTTTATTCGTTCTAAGCTTGTCTGTCCACGTAGCCAGACATCATGGTCTTGCGTTCAAATTGTACGTAGGTAAGCGGTCTACATAAATAAAAGAGATTTGTCCACCAGATAAATCCTTTAACGCGACGACAAGGTTTTCTCAGCTTTCCCATCCATTCGTTCAGGAATAGCCTGCACTTCGCATGACATACTATCGCGACCCGTCATTCTTTAATAACTCTGCGCGCTTTTGAAACAAATTATCAGCAGTAGTCTTTCCTTTACTACTTCTTCCTTTCGTCGTTCTCTACCTATAATCCTTCCTGACCATCATTGTGCGTGCACGTGGCTGGTCATATATAAATAAAAAAAGAACACCTTCAAATCGCAAGTTTTGAGATACTTGAATGAAATTTTGTACACCGACGTTTTTTGACCCCGTACGGTTTGGATCTGAACACTTTTTCGACCCCTTCCAATATAACGCCTTATTTTGAAAAGTTGTTATGTGAATAACCGTATTAAACGAAAAGGGTTTGGGTACCGATATAATTATAATTTGTTTTCTGAAACATCGTCTCATACGTGATGGCTAGCTATGTTAGAAGAACTTCTCTTGAACCAGTGTCCTCCCATAAAACTGAAAAGGAGAACAAGGTCTATACTGAGGGCCATCACTGCGGACTAGAAGTGTTCATTGGTGAATGGTCGGCCGAACGATGCTCTTAAGAAACTGATCGAAAAGCAATTATACCGTTAATAAATATTGTAAAAGTGCTTGCTGATGCAAGATGTTTCTTCATATGATGCCACCTGATTTCTGCAAAGTCATTAAATTAGAGATATTGTTAAATGGAAACTCAATGGCTTTAGTAATCGTTTGAATTTTGAATCAGCGCATTTTAAACTTTCGGATGCTTTTAAATCCAGAACAAATGAAACCAAAAGGGCAACTGCACGGGATCGCCTTTAGTGCACAATCAAGCTTGCAGGCGATTTAAAGGAAGGAATACTCCAATCGGCATTTCAACCTTTACACAAAACTTTAAGAGACTACAAATTAAGCCAAATACACATCTAGCGAAGAAATCACAACCACAAACCAACATTTTATATCAATAAAAAGCAAGAAATAAACAAAGATCGTTTACTCCCTTTACAATTTTTGTATTAGCTACAGCAAGAATATGAAGGGAATTTTTGGAAGTGCACACATACACAAGTAGAATTTTTCGTTTACATCAACTTATGGGCAGCATATTAGTTTGAATTTTTTAATGCTGGCATAGCCGTCTCTTGCTATGTAACAAAAGTTTCTTTCAGTGATCGATCGCAAGTTTGGCCTATGTTTAGGCCTATATTTTATATCCGTTGTGATGAGCATAGTTTTGGTAATAAGCTTTGACACATTGGCGCCAGTTTTTAGTCGTCCTTCTGCTATTCATTCAAGATTGGATCCTAGCTTATCACCTTAAATGCTTAAGTACATACATATTCCAAATTTCTAACCTTTGGCTGTGGGAAAATAAGTAGGCGACGTTCTTTCCTCTTTTTGAAAGAAAAAATGCAGTTGAAAAAAATTAGATGATACTCCAGGAAGCATGGATAACCTATATGGGAGAGTGGCTTTAAGGCGTATATACTAAATCACAGGACCGAAAACACAAGAAGATTAATAAGAATTGGTTCGCGTGCACGTCTTGTTGTCCGCGTTGGCAGAGTGACAGCGTAGAGCCGATAGAAATGGTCCTTCATGGGATGTTGTGTTGTTACCCTGAAATCTCAAAAGAGTTAAGTAATGGGATGTTGTATGAGTAGGAGGAAGTGATCCATCCCCATTTCCACCTTCTTTGCACTCCAGCCATAGTAATAGGTAGAGATTGTCTGACTGGGTCACTGGGCCCATTGGCACTCACAAGCAAAAGGCTGTTATCCTCTCGTATTTAATCTATGACTCGTTGGACACTGTGAACTTCTGTTATAATAATTTGCTGCAATGTAATACCGTAACTGTCCACCTAAGACTATTAGAGGCATGGAAAGTGGTACTTATTTTCTTGAAAACGTTTCCGCTTTGTTTGTTAAAGCAAAGGTGAAGGTAAAGTAATTTTTATATTTACGCTGTCTGCGCCTGACGGAAGATGCATAATTTATCCTAGTAGCATAGATAAATAATTTTGCCAGCAATAAGAAATGTCACTGTTATCAGGGAGACAAAAAAAATTCCAGGTATTGAAGAAAAACATATATATTTTTACTTTATTTCATTTGATAGCAATTTTCACGGTTACGACGTTGTTTAAACATAAAAGCAATTAACATCATGTATTTTTCCAATCCCAATATCTGAACGGCAATGAGGAATATTTCTCCTCTTTTTATATAATACGGCGAGGATTGGATTTTGTTCCTTTGCCGAATATTAATTGCTCAAATAAGATGCAGAGCAACGCGAGGTAGATAATACACATACCCACACATACATACAAACTGTAAAATTATTAAACCGAAACGAAAGTAGAAATCTGTTGAACGGTTGGTTGTACGATGGCTTATGCACGTTCTCCGTTTACTAGAGTTTATATAGAATATATTTTATACATGTGTGCTTTATACGTTACGTGGTATGACATATGACATGCTTGGTACAATGGCGTGCCTTTCAACATTCCACTTACTTTCAAACAAAAATGCGCACCATTATCACTTCATATTTTCACTGATATATTCAGAGTCGATATGAAAAAAAAAAGAAGAATTTAACTGCATTTTGGCAAAGAACATAAAAATTATTTATTATAACCTCTTGCTTCTTTTGAATACCTTTCGTATCTCTGAAGACTACCAGGGATGGCATTCAGTGTAAAAGTCGCATGAAGGGTACGCGAATGAATTTATAAAATGCATATATGTTTGTATGTATGTTCTCCGAAATGTTATCATCGTTTCTTTTTTTTGCACATCAAAATAATGTTTTCTTGGGATAAAGCAAGGAAATAGCGCTACTTAGAGCATTTTGCAATGCACGCACGGAAGGCATGTGATGTCGTGGCACATTTTAATCTAAATAGCGTTTGATTCCGAAAGAACTTGTCGGAAAATCAACCTACCAATAAAGTTGAGAAACTATTTTAAGAAAAGTTTCATGGTCGCGCAATTGCTAGAATCATATAATCGCACACGGCCCGTAAATATTTGTTAAACTTGCTTCAAATATTTTTTGTCATTTTTTTTGCTTTTTACACCCTACACTGTATATTAAGTGTCTGCGGATTCACGTAACAGCCAGAAGGAAGTGAAATAGAGCCACCTATATCGATCGATTCAGAATCACTTTTTTGATTTGATTTAAGACTGTTTCTCCGTCTACCCATTTTGTTTTCTTGTGTTTGAGATGTTTTGATCAAATTTAGAACACTGACCTCTCCTTATCCAAGGGTAAACAGACTAGAAAATGGTTCGGATTGGAGCACTTTCCGACTACTTACCTGTATAATAACTGAAGGAGTTGTGTAGAGTGTTTAATAGAGGACCGTGGTCCACTATAGCGTTTTCATTTATTCTAATATAAGATGTTACTCAGCGGATATCTCTATAGTTCGGCCACATAGGTAAGATATTGCGCTGTAATTTAGAGATTGATTTAGCGCAGGTACACCTTTATGAGGTCAAACCCGATATTCCAAGGAAAAAGCAACAAATGAGCACTGTACCTTTTTCTTCACATTCAAAAAGTTTCAAAACATATACTAAGCCAATAAAATATTTTTTACCCAAAAATTTGCTGTGCGCCTTTTAATCTATTTTATGTTTGCTTATCTTCTTACATCCTGTACCAATTGTGATAGAGGCTATACCAAGCTAGTGCCTTTGTTTTGTGGATCGACACAGGTTCATTTTGTAATTTTATTCAAGCATGTATGTCCATCTGTCTGGCTGTTATGTTGCTGACATGCTTCTGTCCAATGACAAGTGCTGCCGACAATGTATCGGATAAGACTATTTTTACGATCACTGGCCACGTCTTCCACGTCGTGGATAGAACGTGCATTTAAATTTTTATGGGGTTTATGAGTTGTTGTAGTTTGTGAGTAATAAAAAAACAAACAACATTTTTTTTCTTTGCAAAGTAGATTTGTTCTCTGTTTACATTGTATTCCAGGTTCGTCCTTCGACCGATTTGGTCCATTTTCAATAACAGACTGCGCTTTCAATATTTCTAGCCGTTAGCTTATTTTTGCATGAGAAGAGCAGATATTTCACAGACTCAGCGACGGACATGTCTAAATCCATTCAGAATTTGATGGTGAAAAATGTAGCTCCTTTCAAATGTTACGAGAAAATGAATATAACCCTCGTTGTTAGGTACGAAAATGTATATTTTAAAATTATTTCTTCTTTATAGTTAGCCTAGTTAGTATGTATATACATACATGAAATTTTTCCTATCATTACGTCATTTGTTAGTCCTTTTTCTTAATATCTTTCTTTCTCTCTTTTTAAAACTTCTTCATATAATATCCCACATTTTGTCAACTCTTTACATAAACTATAATAAAACTATAAAATTTGATAGTCAATAAACATTTAAAAATAACTAAAAACGTTATAGTCAGTCACGGCTCACCGCTACATGCGCTAACACCACTGCGGTATACATATAACGACTATTCAAAATAGTGATTTATATGGCGATCTGTCGAAGCAGTGTTTCTATCCGAACCTATTGCAATAGCGTTTGTCTTTGGGCCAAAGCTTGTTGGTCTACCAATATCATTTCGGACGGACAGACAATATTAAAAAAAGATGGGTCTATCTCAAGTCCCTCTGGGTGTTGCGTACATCCGGACAGACTTAATATGTCCTTGCACCACAAGTGACGGAATGTATGAAAATAAATAAATAAAAAAAGCAATAAAATCTAAGAAACTTTGAAAGAATTCTTCAAAACGTCGCCTACACCTTCCGGAAATTATGTCAGCAAATATTATCAAAATAGTGTGCAAGCACAGTCAAACACTTGTGTAAACGCTTTGCATTAAATCTCCCTCATATATTATATTGACACTTCCTCTCCAATAATACAAAAATATTATCGATTATCTAAACGAAAATTGGTTTTATTAAAAAACGAAAATTTTAGCATATGTAGGCATAGTTTTTTTGCCTTAGCTGCAAATGTATGAAAACCTTGAGGAAAGTGAATTTTCACCTTTTTGCTTTTGCAATTTACAGAGGCACTTACATACATTCTTATGAACAATACTCGTGGGAATTTTGTAAATCTGCCGCTTATCATTGTCATTTGTTTATATCGGACTGAATGGTGGACTGAATTATTAAATTGCGTAAAAATGGCCACTTCGTATAAGATGACTATTATCGAGCTTTATATGGAAATGAAAGGCCAAGAAATAAGGTAGTGGCATTTTTGGAGCCAACATACATCTCGATCAAGGTAGGTCGGAATTATCTTTACGGGATCGAAAATTGTAGACCAAAAGATCAAATATTATGGGTTTTTTTCGGAGGCCTTGTCAGTTTCAGCCATTTCAATTGGGGGAGTAGGTATGCACACACAATCGCCCTTTTCCCGCCTCAGGTTTTCAATCGATCATGGAATGTGTCTGCCAAATTTCCGACTAAGACAATTCTACAAACTTTATTGGTAAAATTGATCTATTTTGGGAAAAAAAGGTAACCGCTGTAGGTACCTCGAGAACAAGACCAAGCCTCTCGTATAAATAAAGGTCACAAAAAAATGTTGAAGCTTTATGTGTCGTATATTGTCGTATATTGAAACTTAAAAACGGTTCAATTGAGCCTTCCGGTAGTTTTAGTATTAAGTGTATTTGAGATTTATCTTATTTTTCATTATTTGCCTCTCACTACATATATAGCACTCACTCACTGACACCGATGTTTTACAAAATCTCTCTGTGCGATAGATGTGATGGCTATGTTATTTTTATCAGCATCTAAGAGAAGAGTAATATTTAATGGATTATATAACATAGGAACAAATGAACTCATAAATTTCATATGAAGAATATTCTACTAAAAGTATACCGTTTATCCTGCTATTAAAGTTTGAACTTACGAGATAAAAGGTATTAATTTAAATATTAACAAGAACAATAAAGTTATAGTTTATAAAGCAAAATTTATAACCACTTTGCAAAAATGCCTAAGACGCGAATTTTTTTATTTTTTTATTATATTCGTAGGAAGTTAATGTATGCACTAAAGAAAGCAATCGTAGAAACTACATGAAATAGTACTTTTAATATGCTCTCTCTCTCTCTCTCGGTAGACTTACATAAGCTGAAGTTTCTGGCATCACAAAGAAATTACTGTTAGGCGGAATTTTTAATATATTAAAGAAGAAGTACATAGAGTTTTTGACCAATATTCAAACATATTTTTGTTATATCTGAAACGAACTTTAAAAGATCTTTTTTCGATGCTTTTTTGGTTTTTCTCTAGTGGAACCCTTACGCCATCACTGCAGACCTACTTAGATTTGTGGATGAAAAATACAACCAAGTCATTTTCACAAGCATCTTTTCAAGTAATCTTTATACCATTTTTCTTTTCTTAGTGTGTCCGATCTGTCAGATCTTGTCCCCTGCGCGTGTAACATGGCGTTGGCCAGAAAGAAGTAGGGAATGAAAAAGAGGCTGGCTTACCGATTGGGAAGTGCAACGCCTTTATTTATTGATCATTCACTATAACTATCACCCACTATAGTCAAATCGCACTGACATTTGAATCTACAAAGGCCGTATTTGTAGTTTTCATCTTTATCTCTTCAGTTTTGTAGCACCTTAAATAATTTCTATACCTTCAAGAAAAACGCATTGCAGTACGACAGTGTCAAGCCCAGGTTTTCTCGGTGGTTACCTCAAGACTTCCCAGTCAAAGTCTCTAAATTTAGGCAGAGTCGTAAAAGACAAGATCGATTGAGGTCGTGCAGGAAGACGATGGCTTTTCCATTGATTAGTTCTAGACTTTTTTTTCTCTATTGCGTTTCTTAGACGTTCTAATAGCTCACGGTAGATACTTAACAAAGGAGAGAAGCTCCTCATGATACTTAAAGATACGAAAAATAAATTTACGTGATGTTGTCTGAGCTTGCGCATCTTGGTGTCTCTCTTGAGCCGTCACCTTTCTCGTCCATTATTATCGTATGTGATTACATGTGATCTCTTACAGTTCCACCTCTTTGAAAATGTTCCGATTTCCCTTCGTTTACACAACGATTCCTAGATGGAAATACGATCCAATTATTTTCGTTTTCTGTTCGAGGGTTGTTTCCTATCCATTCTTACGAAAAGGGTTCAAAGCTGTTTTTGATGCCAGATCCCCAGAATTCCGCAAAAATGTTCTAGGATAAAATCTCCAACTTTTTGAGGAATTTGATTGACTTTGCCCCTGATTCACCGCCCAAAGCACAGCGGGACCTTAACATCAATATTGCCAGAGCGCGAACGAACAAATCACTTGGGCACAGCTGATTTTGTTAAAGAGTTGTCATCGTAATAACTACGATTTTTTGCTTGACTCTGCGAAGTGCTGTCCCTTTTGTCGAAGTGATGTTGTAAAATGTTGCTAATTTTTTTAAGACTTTGGCTCATTTTCAATATCACCATAAGGGATTTCTAACTTGACTGACAAGTACGACATAACACGTGGCTTGCGCTATTGTCTGGGGCGCTAACTACAAAGTCCACCTTTTTTTACCTTGTACTATTATAATCGTAGCATATTAGTGCTAACACGAATAGATGATGATAATCTTAAGGAAGAGAACATAAAACTAAATTCGCTTTTTTTACTGGAATCTTGAAAAGTACCATGGCAGGTAACGCGTTAAACAATCGGCGAACTTTTAATTTTTCACGCACTATAGTACGGTGTGATAGGGTTAGTGTTACACGACTTCAAACCCAAGGATGATGTTGCGATCTTTTCCATTAACTTGAGGTTATTGTCTGAAATCTCCGTCGCATCTTTAATGAAGCTTAAGCTTATCATACGAAGATTATTTTGCTTTCATTTGTCTTCAATTCACGGCTTGCGTTTTATTGAGAGCATATCATCGTGGGGTCCAGGCATTTAAAGAGCTGTATACAATGCGTAAATATACACATGCATCTTGCATTATTGCACCGATGCAGTGTACTAAACAGCTAGGACATATTTCTTGCATTGTATGATTCCAGCAAAGTCCTATGGGGCTTGAAATACTGATCATGTAACTTTATTTTCTTTACTTACACAGCATTGTTTGGCTTATCAATGGCAAAAGTTTGCCAAGTAAGTGCATGGCTGCCATGGTTCGCGCAAGCTATAAGTTCAACTGGACGTAAACACGTACAATCATCAACTATTTTGATATGTGAGTGCGTGACGTACGGAGCATATGCGTGCATTGTGCCTTCAGTTCCTATCATATTGTTCTCCACGACAATGCACCGGCCGGTAGGTAATATGGTAACAAGCATTTCTTAAATATCCGATTAAAATAACTTTGTTTCGCTCGTCGCAGATTCAAACGCATTACAAAAACTCCAAAAGCAAAGTTAATTAAATGTTTTTAACAATATTCGGTTTATTAAAAAAATACCTTATACTAGAGAATGTGTAAAAGAATTAAAACCGTGTTGCACCTGTTAAGATGATTTCATAAGCATATAAATAATTTGTGATTTACCCGTCGTCGCTTCTAAATTTAATCGTAAAGTTTTTATTAAATCGCGTGTATAAATAAAGGAAGGAAGCACATTTTTTTTTTTTTTTTTTTTT
>CCAG010013169.1:0-12534 GCA_001077435.1 Glossina morsitans morsitans | reverse complement strand
TTTTTTTTTTTTTTTTTTTTTGCTTAAGTTAAATATAAAAGTTTGTTACATATTTGCATGTATTTTTTATGCCGTGAGCTAATCGACCGATGCTTTATATGTCTTCCTTCATGTATCCTGGTGGTACTTTCTTTTTCATTTTTCATTCCTTATCATTGCGGGGCTTATGGAAACATGTGCATACAATGCACGCATACAACGTAAGCGTGTAGTTTTTCATATATATGTATATAAATATATTAATGTATTCATATACAGATACTTATATATATATATGTTTTTTCATTTTATAACTCCATATATATTCATACGTATATATATATAAATATATGTATATATATAAATGCTTTCAACCAACATCCGTTTTTTTTTGTTTTGATTTTTATAAAAAGTAGATCAAAGCAGATATTTTGTTATACAGTTTATGATGTTATTTCCGCTTTAATGAACATGTATTAAATTTAATATTCAAACACAGAGGAATAAGACACATATACATGTTTATATACATGCAAATACACGAATGTAATCATGCGCATACATATAGCACAGAGAGTATAAAAGCAAACGTGGACGTGTTTTGCTATCCGGAGGCATGCTTCAACTGTTTCACTAAAGAGTACACTGAAAAGAAAAAAATTTTGACAGTTAGAAGCGTATTCTAGAGATCACTTCAAAAAGTGCGTGCGTTCTTTATTAACCAATCATCAATTGAGACATTTTTGAAGTTTGCGATTAAAGCATTTACGAATAAATGTGTCCTCTCCATAAATGGATCGATACTTAATTAATTTATGGGCCAGCAGTTGAGGAGGTTGACGATTACATTACGTTGCTACATTGTTCGAATATCCTTACAATTGCAGGGAATGCGTCGAACATGATCTCTATAGTAATCTAAAGAGTTGCTTTCAATTGTACAGCTTGATAAGCAAGTTTCGCAATGAGGTATGGATTGATTCTTTTTTTGAGACAATTGCCAGCCCGAAACTGTACGATCAGAAGACTTACGGAATAAACTAGCCAACTCATTAAGCACAACTCTTGCACGTTTCGTACTATACCCTGCACCACTTGTGGTATAGGGTACATTGAGTTCCTGCGGACGTATGTAACATACAGAAGGGCTTAAGATAGACACACATTTTATTATACCGATCGATCCAGAATCATATCAGAATCATTTTCTGAATGGATCTAAGACGGACAGACAGACTTAGATCGATTCATTTCAGAATCATTTACTTACAAGTTGCAATTTTAGATATGTTTTGATGGCATTGGATACGCTGACGTATTTTAAGTCAACAACGAGCTCCATTAAATTGGATGGAATCAATCTAAGCTTGTCTGTCCGCCTGTGCTTTATTCTTGTGTTCAGCCTATGTCGCAGTTATTTTCATGAAATTTAATATGCTGACGTGCTTAGACCCAACAAAAAAAACTATTGAAAATAGCTTGGATCGGTCTATTTGTACGATCACTCGACATATAATAGCTTATTTTGAAAACTTGTTATATGGAAAAGAATTACATTTTTCAAAATTTCTCGACGAACGTAGCTAGCTAATAGCATTTCGACGTTTTTAATTGGTGCGAAAACATTGGATCGCCTGGGGCAATTTTTTCAACGCTCGCTCACATAACCGTTTCTATAAACACGGAATATTTATGGGGTAAAAAAATATAATTTTAAATACTTCAAGGTTCATAATAGTAAATTGACAAAGTGATCAACTTCACCGAATTTGGACCGGTAGGTCTATTTTTTGCATACCATCGCATATAAGACTCGTCCGAAAATGTTAAATATTATATGCCAAAAAGCCTAGCTGTTAATATATTATGATGAAAGTTTGTTCATGATAGTAAACTGACATAAAAGTTAAGTGGACCAAATTTGAACCACATGGGTTTATTTCTTGAACCCGACTCCATATAAAATTTCTCATAAATAGTAAGCCCTTCACAAAAAGGTTTAATTTTTAATATTTAATAACGAAAATTAGCCCATAATAACTAATTAGGCGCAAAAACTAACTGTAGGGAGTTTGAAACACATAGATTTTAACATATATAGGGGTTATTAAGAAAACCAAGCCCTTCTAAGAAACTGTTTTCTAGTCTTTTATGGCGGTAACTGAAAAATAATAACATTTTTAGGAAGTAAATTAAGTGGTTTAAATTAGGACTACGTGATGTGATGTGATTTGGCCATCATCCGATATGCGGCCTTTCATGAAAAATGTGCCTTTGTAGGAAACGAGCGAATGTTTGTAGTGGGCGAAGTGATATAGGGTATTTATCGTCGGTCTTGTTCCATTATAATGTTCTCACTTGCTTTCTATTTTATATTGTGAACTTACGCTATGGCATTCCTTCTACTTTTTTTTTCTTCTAAAAGTTTTATGCTGACAACGTTTATATTTATATATTATTATGGAATAGTGAGAGCCGTAATATAATTTGCAAATATCTTATACAAACTGAATTCGTTCCGCGGAGCTGCTGCACAAGCCACGGATTATGTTTGTGCGTAATATTATATAGTCTGTATAATAATTCTAATAAGCGAATACTTGAAATTCTTTTGAAAAAAAATCGAATCAACGTGCACATAACGTACTGCATCCAGGGAAGAAAGTAATCGGAACTTTGGATTTAAATCCCCCTTCTCAAACACTAGATCAATATGTGATCAATTCTTTCGACATTTTACTGTTAAGTTGGAAGATAGGATACAATATGTCTTTGCCCTATACGGTTTCTAAAAACCATATGAAAAATTTTGATTTATACGAAAAATGAGGCTTTAATAATAAATCCCATGAAGTTAAATACATATCCGTAGTCTTTCAATTTCAATCTACCTAACGTTATCTTTCAACTAAATTAGGCATGGAATTATTTAAGGAAGTGTTACAATATTTCTTAAAATTACTTATGTATAGGAGATTAGTTTATTATTAGATTATTTATTAAAAGAGAAGAAAAAAGAAATAAGAAAATCATATTCGGACATGACCAAAGCAGAGCTGAACTTTCATTCTCTTTAATATGGGATGCGACGTCAATAAACATGATGGCGGCGATAAAAACATTTGAGATAATCAAACCAAGTTTGAAATAATTGTATAATATGTTGAATTGCTTGAGTAGCAAAATGTAAGAACAGCTGCAGATGTGAATAAACACAAAATCTCGATATCAAAGCTTCTTCGGTGAAGCATGAGACAATGTAGCAGCTATCGGTTCAAAATTTTATATATAAAAACTAATAGATTTATAAATAAGTCCGGAAGTTACTTAGTTAGTAGCGACCCCGACTTTTGTACGTTTCATCCTTTAATACTGATCAATAACATGTGGACCTTGTAGAGTCTCTGAAGCTTCTTCGTTTTAATATTCTATAATATTGAGGAGGCGTGGTTGACTGTTTTTGCTTTTTAACAAGTGCTGCAGGACCACCCATATAATATAAATGCCAATTTTTTGTTATTGTCCCTATCGCGGTTCATAAGTAATGAGCAAAATAGTAAATTTTTTTTCATTTTTGAAAACAGAGGCGGTCGCAGTTTCTGTTGTACTAGCGCGCGTCGCTTCCTTTGACCTACATGACCTTATTATACTACCAATCTGTGTAAGTTGTTTCAATCTTTGTGCCAAATTTGAAGCCAATTGTTGTACTTCTGCGTCCAACAGGGTGTTTACCGCAATCATTAGACAGACGGACAAGTGGACATGCTTAAATTGGCTTAGAATTTGGTGCTGATCGAGAATATATATCCTTCGGTGATGGGTATGAAAACATGTCTGAGAATAGTCTCGATAACGTAAGACGCCTCTTATTAAATAACAAGCAATGAAGGTTCAAGTATAATATATTTACGGTTTGCCCCCTCTAATTGAAAGATATAAATAAAACTACTATTAGAATAGAAGCTAAAAAAAACAAAAGCTCAAGCGAGAAATCGAACTTTAATCCTTAGAAATCATATAGCAAATGGAAGTTTTCATGAGGCTATCATTGTAGGAAGATAGCGACAAAGAATTTACCTAACCGACAGCCGCAGTGTTATAAGTAGCGTACAAGCATTGACTTAAGGTTTCTTTAAGTAAAAGTGAAATAAAATTTTGAGCGTAAAGCAAAGTTAATAATAGCAAGAAGAGTGAGCTGCTAGTGATGCAACACTACAAAATACAAAAACATATCTTACGCAGGGAAAAGTTTGAAGGGATACTTCTAAAAACTTTTTCTAGATGATTGCATATAAATTATGATTTCTCCTTTTTTTAAAAAACGCTATTAAAGTACACGTATATACGACTATATGTATTTTTACTTACGACCTTTATAAAAAAGTATAAATTTATTTGTTCATTTAGCTTACAAGAGGAAGATATATATACGTTTCAGTGTCTAACTGTCGTTGAACTTTGTCATCGAAAAACAGCCTATTGGACTCTTTCATGCATTCCCATGTCCATCGTGCCCATCTGTTTTGCTTCAATTTCACAAAATTTAGGAGGGACGAAACTTAAATCACTTGTCCTCCTGCCCGATTTCTTTACATCGAAATTCGAGATTGTCATTAATTTATTTGTATAAGTTCGAAAAAAAATCAAAGTGTAAAATATTTACAACGCACAGCAGACGATTCTAAAATGTGCCATACAAATAGTTATTTGCGCTTTTTATAGCAAACCTGGATCCGATACCTTAGGTGATCGTGACGATGATAATACGAAAGTAAAAATGCTTATATTAGCTATATTAAGAAATGTTGAGCCTTTGGAAGCCTAAAATGTCTTTTCCTTTTCCTTTTATTCAAGTTAATTCGTACTTGTTTTCTTTGACATTTAAAACTCAATGCGCTTTCTGCTCTACTTCTACTATGTATGCTTAAGGCGGCATGCATACAATATTCGAAGAACACTGAACAAAATTTATCCGTATATGTATGCGTTTATGGCATATGCAATTTTGGAAAATGTTTCTGCTTTTCCTATAACAATTCGTAGAGTAGATTGCGGTCGATTTACAGGGAAAAATTTTGGGTAAAAAGAAAACACAGTAAGCAGACACATATGAATGATGTGGTTTATGTATATACATGCATATATATGTATATATTGATAAAAAAACATATATGAGTATGTGGAAAGAAACTTCAATAGATATGTGTAGGGATAGTAAAGTTAATATATATGTATGTGTATTTTCTATTTACAAAAAAATATAAAGCAGAGAGATGGGGAGAATATCAAAAGAAATTTAATATAAATTCATTTGACCGCATTATTGTGCACTAATACCAATAATGCTTTTATCGTTAAATTGCAAAACAATCAAGTGCTTACCGCAATTATTTATTGAGGCGAACGACTAAAGAGAAAAGAAACCGTAAGATTTAATTTCCTCTTCACAGAATTTGAAGAAACCTAAGAAGAGGAAAATATGTTCTATAGCTTTTTGAATTACTGACTGTTTTTTTTATTCTTTTGTATGCAAAGAAGCCAATACCAGGAAGCATTGGAAACGTTAGGTATACCCTGTGAAAATATCCTTACTCTCACTTCTGATTGCATTACACTACACTACACTACTTTTCTATATGAGGAAGTTTGGGCACAAAAACTTATATTGCTAGTACTTTAGCACTTCTTAATACACAAGACGTTTCTGATGAATCATTACGTTCTTTATTTCACCATAGACTACCTCATAGCAATTTACGCTACAATAACTTGGAAACTAAAAGAATCAAATCCGATGAATAACATCAGCAACATTTTCTGTCTCCCATCGATCGTATGCTGTAACCCCTTTTGGATATTTCTTTATCACTAGGACAGATTTTTCTGTCAACCGAGAGAAAAGTTGCTTTAAACTCTGTACTTTATGATTGACGATGATAAAACCCCTTTTATTTCTCCTTCCTTCCTCTTAAGCAAACATTGTTGAAGCTATGGCGTTCAATACACTGAACTCACGAATGCTACCCCACTTCGGGAACTAAAGTTAGAAAATGAAAAATTCAACTTTATATTATACTACTTCAACTAAAGTTTCTAACCGGTTGCCACATAAGGGCTTACTTTTTATGCAAACAGGTTTATGGTAGGGACTTCAAAATTTGGGTCGACTCTCTTTACTCAAAGTTCAAACTTATTTCTCGTCTAAATGGGCGGTAAAATATCAAAAATTTCATCTTGTTGCCGTACGAAGGCTTGCTTCCATAAGAAGCCTCATACGGAAGGAATCGAAAAAGTGTAAGTTTGTGATCCAAACATAGTATACTAAAATTTAATATCAAATCACTATTTTGCACCAATTTTCGTCACAAAAGACTAAACATTAAACCTCGCTCTTATACAAGGGCTCTACTTTGTTTTTCGTTGTTCGTTTCTATGGGAGGAAACCCCGCACCCCATCCATGTATTCTACATTGACTTAGCAAATCAATTTTTTTCTCTTCTACATTACCAGTCACTCAGGAGGTGTAAAATGTCACAAAAGGATGACGAAAGCAAAAGATCTATTGGTCGCAGCCTAGTACGGGTGTGTCCAATCGGTAAATGTTACACCTTTACACATTTTGTCGGTACAGAATGGTGTCAATCGTTCTTGGATCAAAACTAGTCAGTGTACCGAACTTCATTAATATATTTCAACAATTTCGACTCCCAGACTGAACACAGTAATAGATTAACAAACCTCAAGCACACAGAAGGTCAGACATGCTTAAGGAGAAAGAAAGAAAAATCTCTGAAAAACGTTCTTCCTTAAAAATTCGAAGATTTACCCAAGCGTTGCGGAAAGATAAACTGAATTAAATAAATCCCTCTCGAGTAATTGGAGTCTAATATCTTATCTGCTGATTTGTAGGTTATGTAATCCGATAACAAGTGTCTTCAAAATGTGTTTGTGTTCATTTGAAAACATTTTCAAGCGAGAACATGTGAGTGTAGGGCTAAGCGCTACCCGAAAGGAGTCAGTGTTTCTGCCAAGACACACATTTAAATACCCTACGTTACCGTGCAATATAAGAGGGAGTGGTCCAAAACGCGGTCTGATTCGAAGCACTTTTAATGGATTTCGTCTTTGGGGCAAAACAAGCCAGTGTGCCAAATTTCATCAATCATCATTCACAAAACAAGCAGACGGACAGACAAACTTGGCAAGCTTATCGATTCCGAAAATGATTCTGAATCAATCCGTGTAATAAAAGGTGGACTTACCTCAAATGGCTCTAGATGCTGGATACATCTGCACAAACTTAATACACCTTTGCGGTGCAAGATATGAAAATTTATCTGCAACGAAATGCAAAAGAAAGTCGATATTTCGCAACGGCATGAAACATGATCAATTTTCATTTCTTTCATAACCCGCTGATAACCTAAAAAAATATATATTTTTTAGATTCCCTACATGCTGCACTATCCAAAGCCAGGCAAATTAAGTGAATCAAATTTGCAGCAGCTACATCTACGGTACTTGATGCGTTTTTAATGCTTTTCATAACCAAATCTTTTTAATAGACAAATGTATGGTTAAGGACTTGTCCAAACATTACATATTACCGAACAGCACATGCGCACATGCGCACATGCGCCTTTATCTAAAAACAGAAAAATAATTGTCAAATAAACGCTTTTGTAAGACTGTTCCTGTGGCTTCTCCGCTGCCGTTTCCGTCGAACCAGAAAATGATTCTGACGAACTTAACACACCCTTATTACAAATGGTGTAAGATCTAAAAATAATAGATTAATATATGGATGAAAATTAGATGAACTGAATATAAAAGCTTAACATGTTAACACTACTTTTAAATTGTTTTCTCTTCTCTTTGCTTTCTTTTAAACTTATTCGTGGTCAATTTTAATTTCCCTGGTGTCCCTGTCACTTGCAGTAGATGTCAATATTTTCTATTAATTTTTACTTCGAAAATTGTTACCTTCTTTTTACACCTTTTCTGTTTCTTCCCTTCGCCATCTCCCTTTTTTTTTCTTTAAAGCCGGAATATTTGACCTTTGGCACCAAATAAAAATTGAAACAAAACCAAGAAATCTATAATTCCATTGTTATTGTTATACTTACTTCTAATTTTCTTTCTAGTTAAACCCTACGCTACTTATGATACAAATTATATTAAGCTTGTGTGGATCTATGTAACATGCCGAATGACTTAACTCCCTTTCACGTAGGTCTATACCGAATCGTTTTCTAATCGACAGTCCATCTGTCCGTCTAATGTCTGTCAAACAACACGTTGCACTTTTCGAGATATTACGAAGGAACTTGGCTGTACTGACGCATTTTATACGTGCACTTAATGTTTTATGATGAAAATTGTCTCTTAAAAACTAATTAGGCTACAAATTGCACGTAACGTATCATATTAATGTTTTCTAACGAAAGTAAGTAGAGAATAATAAAATCTTTAGCCAGAAAATAAATTTTTCCAAATACAGATCATGCCAGTTCATGTAAAGGCTCTTTGTCTTGATAATAAATAAAAAATTGTATAAGGCGAAGTGGAGCAGGGTATTTCATGGTGATCTTGTCGCGACCTATAATGTTTCCGCTTGTTTCGTTCTATTTGTGATCTATTTTTATTGTGCTACATCTATTTTTATTTTTATCGATTGCTAATTCTACATCTACTTGCATGTTCGACTTTATATCTGTCGCGGTATCTATTTCTATCTCCATGATTGTACATTTTTTATATTTAATTCGGTATTTATATGTATGTTTTTGTCCATCTGCCATGTGCAGTTTTATGATCATTCCTTTATCTATACCTAAGTGTACAGCATTGTTCATATATATTCGATTGTGTAATAATTAAAAAAAAAAAATATTTTTTTGAATTGCTTATTATTCTTGACTGGCGTATAAAACCGCAAAAGTGCATGTATATAAATCTTTCTAATGCTACTTAATTCCAAAATTACAATGATCGTAATTAGGGTACATGTTATGTGATTATGATTAATTTTCGCGTTGCGTCTTTTTGCTTCACATATCCACAACATCTGCGAGCTACGGTCTCTCATATCTGTCAACGACAGCCCAAAGCTAATGAATTCAAATTTTTTTATGCGTGCATGTCACACCATTAGGTCTGTCGGATCTCGTACTTAGTTGAACAGTAACTTCGTAGTTGGAACAAAAAAAAATTATTATAAAAAAAAAGCGTAGTCAATATAACAAGGAATCGAATTATTTTGGAAAATTATTTGGTATTCTTTTCAATAATAAACCTTCGCTCGCTAGTGAACGTTTTAAAAGTAATTAAAACCTGACAATGGGGGCTTTCGCATTTAAAAAATTATCAAAGTTTATCGGAACTTATCTATAGAAATCAATGGGTGGTGTACGAATGTATAGAAATCTACGGGTGGTGTACGAATTCGAACGAAAAATACCTGCATTTAAATCACTACTTTTCAATGTTTCACAGAAAATGAAATGGATTTTCAATTTGTTTGCCAATTACAGACGCAACAAAATTCGATAAGATTAAAGAGGAAAAGAGCCGTTGTAGTGCAGAAATCGCTTTCCCTGAAATGAAGAAGAACAAGCAAAAATGAATTTTGCTAATGATTTGCGTTGATTTACGATTGGTGCGCTTATAAGAAAAAACAGCTGAAAATGAAAGGAAAACTGCTTTACTACAAACAACTGAACTAAACCTCGAATTTGTGAAAGATACGTAAAATATCCTTAAAAATTCTTGTTAAACAATTTATGATTTTCGTTTCAGCATTTCATTGTATTACAAATGTCGTTTCACTTTTTCTTTTTTGGTTCGTTTTGTTATTAGGAAACACGTGATTTCCTTCAGGGTACTTTAGTTCACTTTCATTCGCGTGGCTGAAAATTAGCTTTCTTTTTCGAACTCAGCTGCTTAGTAAAACCGGCTGAAAACGAAAGTGAATGTTAAATTTTTCATACGTGATTGAGAACCTTCTATATGTTTTACGTTACGTTTTAAGTTCAAGTCTCCAATTCTGTATAGATTCCACATCGTTTTTATTTACTTTTTTATCCGACTTCTGTAAAGAAATGCTTTTATTGACTCAAGTATTCAATTTATCATATTAAACTGATGGATGGATCACTTTAGTGACAATGAGTTAATTGTGAGTCATGATTGTGATATAAAAAAAACTTATTTGAGCATTATGTCCATTTCTATGCTCACTCTTGCAGCTATTTTTACGTTCTTTATTGTTTCTATTTTCATGCCTATGTTCATGTTTATCTAAGCACAACGTCAGTCATTTAATCTCATCTTATTCGATTTTGAGAGCCCCATAAAAAGAATCCATAGCCGGCCATATAGGCATACGTGATATCAGAACCTCAGCCTTTTCTAAAGTTGCATACTTTAGGGAGAGCGTGTTGAATGGTTCAGACTGTTCCAAACAAAGTGAAAATTTTGTATACCTTCTCAATCGTTAATGAACTTAATAAGTTAAAATGCAAGGTGCATGCATACAATAAAAACACTCTTACGTTTGCGTATATTCTTTAACGTTAGAGAAAAAATGCTTTATACACATGTAGGTGCCAAGAGTATATATAGTAAGTATACTGCAACAATTTGTTATAGTTTCCACTATTCTTTTGGAAATAATTAATAGATAAATATTTTTCTATACACTGCAACTGTTGTTTTAGTCATCGCCGTCATCCTCTAATGTTGCAACACCTAAGACATTGGCTAAAGAAATACCTATATATAAAAGCTTAGATTGTTTGGCATTCAACCAAGAACTTGAAACAAAAACTTGGGAAATTTATTATAAACATTTTTGGGTAACACATAATATCTTGGAGTGAATTAATGTGGGAATAAAGTAGCAGTAATTAATTAGCACAGTACGTTCTCAGAGAGCAACTTAAATTTTCGACTAAAGTTTCTTATATGTCCGTATACAGGCAAATGTATGGGTGTGCATGTAAATATTTGTATAAAAAAACTTTGCGGTAGAGCAAGTCACGCTTCATACATTTTTTTAGACAATGAATCATCAATTCTTATAAAATTTCTTCACGAAAACTTTCCCCCGAATGTCTTTATTCATGCACTTCTAAGTTTTGCACTAATGATAAAATGAAACAAGAACATTATATGCGGACGACTATTAAGTACCCTACACCGTCTTATGTCTAACACAATTCTTATTTTTATTGTAGAACACAAAAGTTATATCGTGCGTCTATGTAAAGGCATATTTTTCATATGCGTGTTTATGGGGAAACGTGCCCAAAACGCAACCTAATGTACTACAAGTTTAAAGTCCACTTAGGGCAAGATCCAAAATTACGCGAGGATAGTCCAAATTTTGTAGAGTTCATCTTTGCATCGAATTACTATTATGGGTCAATTTTCATTACGACATATTAAAACTTAGACTTCTCTGTTCTACAGAGAATCAATTTTCGTGAAATTCGTTATTAGGGTATGATCCAAAAATAGGCCGAGATGATCCAAATTTGGTACAGATAGTTTTTTTCATGTTAACTTACTATTACGATGTTGAAAATTGCATTTTTATCGATTGAACTTCAGGTTTCGTCATTTAAGGAGCGGTTCAAAAACTGCCCTAGCCGGCCAAAGCTTTCGTACCAATTTAGACAGCCGAAATACTACTACTTAGCCACTTTTGCCGAGACTTTTTAAAAATTACAATTTTTTTTCCATATAACGACTTTTCAGAATAGGGCGTTATATGGGGGTGGTCAAGAAAGTAAAGCGATCTGAACCGCTTTCAATAGCGTTCGTCCTTGGGTCAAAACACGTCACTGTCCCAAATTTTGCGACCTGTAGCTTGAACACGAATTTACATGGACGGAAATGAGATGGGTAGACAGGCTAAGATCAATTCAGATTGCGTTTCTAAATCGATCAGTATAATAAAAGCAAGTTACATACGACCCCACGAACTTAATATACACTGTACCACAATTGGTGTAGGTATAAAGACGGAAAGATGGACACATACAGAGAGAGCTACACTGAGTTAAAAACTTAGCTTGTTGTTGAAGGACATGCGTACCAGAGAGTGAAACGATCTCTGGCGTATTTTTCCTGATTTTACAAACAATAAGATAAACTTAATACAAAGCTTCCCTTCGATGGTGATGGATCTGATATGATTGCTTAATCTTTCGATTCACTGAAAAAATTTATTGAATAAGGGTCAACAGCTAAAGCGACTTTAAGAAAATATTTTAATGTATTTTCAACTTATGTTCAAGAATAACTTATGATCTTCAATGGACATAATTTTGTAATTTATGAGAAATTTTAAATTCCTTCGAAGGTACACTCGAGAGCAAAAATATGGCTCACCTTCTACATTTTCCTTTGAAACCTAAATATTTAGTATTTTAAATTTAGGTTTCAAAGTTAGCCACAATTGAACTAAAGTATCCACTGTTAGCTTTTGAAAAACACATCCTGCTTACCCTTGGCCTTGAAAACCATTACAATAGCAATAAAACATAGAA
>CCAG010013166.1:0-11490 GCA_001077435.1 Glossina morsitans morsitans | reverse complement strand
AATCTATGCCGCCAGTTTAGATAGAGCTAGCGAAAACTGCTGCACACTGGGCTAAACTCGCCTTTTAAGCAAGGATAAACTCTACCAAGCTAGAGAAGGTAAAGTAGCTACTTTGAAGTAGACATGGCACCATGTCAGGCTAACTAAAGTATGTTAGCCTGTTAGATAAGGCAACTCTGATACCTGATCTATTCTCACTTTGTAGGGTAATCTACAGTGCTCGGGTAGACTAATCTAAGGCAAAATTGCTCCTAAGTTTTGTTCACCTCAGCTATTATAATAGTGCATGTTGTCAAACTAGGCTACGCAAAGCTCTTAAATTCGGTTAAGCATGTCTATTAGAACAGTATTTACTGCTAGGCTAGGCTAGGTAAGGCTGCTAGATTCATATTTTAGGAAAAGCTTAACTGTAGCTATATATGTTAGGTTAGAAAAGACTTGCCTGTTAAGGTAAGTTAATTTAGGCTAATAGACTTCCCTAGGCTACTAATTTGATAAATCATTGCTAATATCGTCAAGCACTTCCTATTGAGCTTAATTTATTTAATTTTATCAATATAATTGTTTATAAACATTTGAAGGTTGACAATAGCAAAACACTTTGCATGTACTTTCCAATCTTTCTTGAAACACTTCATCGTCTCGTGTTTTTGTTGGAATATTTTTATTAACATTACCTGCCAACGTTTTCAACGATTTCGAATTTCATTACAAAGACTACAAAACTTCAATAATTTTTTTTTTGTCAGAGAAAAATTTGAAAAACGAAAATAAGTACAAAACTAAGCGACAAATTAATTTACATTAGATCGTGAGAGTTGACATCATGCTAACTTGTATTTCTATTATTTTGAAAGCTAATTGCTTTCGACAAATATCGATGAAGTGTTATTCTTAATGACTGCTTACAATTTTTAACATAACATTGATATAAATATTTTTTTTTTAAATTCTGGACATTTGGATTAAGTGGTTTTGAGAGACGGAATAATGCATACGGAGAACACGTTCAATCCATATAGCGGACATATTTAAATGCATAAATAAACAAAACTTGAAATTTATCAGTGACAGCTAGCTTATGGGTCTCATCTGATCAATTATTGATTTTCGATAAATTTTTTGGCTTTGTGTGGTAACTGAAATAAACTGCTTTCATGCCATGCATTAGTCAACTAAACACTGCGTTCTGTATATAACAACAACAAGAGCAACAACAACAATTTACTCTAAATGGTTGAAATAACTTTCCAGCGAAGAGAGGGAGAGAACATAAAATGCTTGCTTTAATAGCAACTCATTAAAAGGTTTGTGGCGAATATTCAATTAACCTATAAATTAAATATTAAAATTGTCAATTAAATTGTTTTAATGGAGCATCATCGCGTAAATATGTTCTTTTTTTTCTTATTCCTTGTTACATTACACTTTCAAACAAAAAATTTATAAATGCTTTAAAGGAAAAAAAAAAAAAAAAAAAAGAGGAAAATCACCTTAAAACAAAAACATGTCACACTCTATACAATTGCAACTAACAACTCATTGAATTCTCATTCATTTCATTTACATGCATTCATATGCCAGTGCAATTTTGTAATTGCAATTAATGCATAATTAATGGTTGGCAACTCCCACCTACGCACGTACCTACGTACGTACATACGTACGTATCTATCTCTATGCATTTACATGAATATGCATGCCTACGAATTCAAACATTATTTATTGTTGTTTATTATTATCATTAGTAGTATCCGCGCACATGCACATACACAATTATATTCTCTTACTACGTATATGCATGCACACACACACACACACACACACAGCTAATTACAATATGATGACAATCATCTCATTTCGTATACATGCTAAAGTTATTGTATTAATTGTGACGATGTTGTGTGTGGTGGCAAGTGTTACTTTGTTTAATTGTTTGTGTGTGAAGTGAAAAACACTTTCATTGTAAATTATCAACGTAAGAAATTGTAACGGTTTCTTATAACACAAGTGACTTAGTTCTATTGCTTGTTCATTCATATATTTCTAGAGAATTTAATATGGTTTTACTTCTCTCTCTCTCTGTCTCTTTCTTTTTCTCGCTTTCTTTCTTTCTCATTCTTGTCACAATCTTTGCGGTTATCTTTATTTTTATTTTACAACCAACCATATTTTAAATAGTTTTGATGATTTAGCTTTTATTTTTTTTATTTATTTATTCGTTTTCTATACCCTACATCACGTATGGTGCAACGATAAAAGTTAGGTCTATTAAAATTTATGTAACACCGCAGGAATCCCTCTTTTATTATATCGATCTGGAACAATTTAAGCTTATCTGTCGGTCTGTCCGTTTGCCTTGTTTCCGTGCGTTAGGTGAATTTTTGCAGCCAGCAGTCAGCATTGATGAAAATCGTTACGATCGGAACCCTTTTACGATTACGTCATCTCATAAACCCTCAGTTTGGAAAGCCATTACATGAATAAATGTACTACACAAAGGGGTGGAGGATATTTAATAATTCGCCGCGCCTCACTATGCTGTTATCATTTGTTTAGCTGTTATTTTTTAAAAACTTGGATTTTTTCTTTTTCGCTTGAATAACATTTTTTCTACTTTGTTGTCATTATTATAATCTAGAGATTAATTCATAAAAAATATTAAGTATAAAATTACTTTTTTACACGTTTAATAGCAATTGATAAGAACACACACACACATCTTCTCTTTAAATAATAACTTATTTTGTAAATATATATCGATTGTATTGCATTTTCATGCTCATCAAAATCGAAGGCTGCGGTAGATGTTTCATTAACCTTGCTGCGTTTAGAAATGTAAACGTTGGAAAGTCCGGAATACAAGTAAACATGCTACCCTTGAAAGGTATTTGATACCAGAACGATCATGTTCCTTCATCGATTTTCTTGTCGTTTATTCTTGAAACGCGGAAATTGACGCAAAAACCTGAAACTTAGACATAGAGTATATCACTCAATAAATTCGTAGGTTGACATACAGATGAAGAATGACTGTTGAGGAATTCATATGATTTTAAGATAGTAGCAATCCGTAAAAGAAACGTGCCAAAATTTCATGAAATTGCGACCGTTACACACGCTATACATGTAGTCCATATTTTAACATTGTTTTACAAAAACGTAGAGCAGTGTCAGTAAAACAACCGTGTCTTGGGGCGACGTGTATTTGTCATCCTACGAACTAATTGAGCAATGTGTTGCAAACATTGAATCACAATTGCGTATGTAGAGCACTTAAGGGCGTACAGTTGTCTTCATAAGTTTACGAGTACATAATTGTGATAAATCAACTTGTGAAGCTTGATAATTGTGGCATTCGGCCACATTGTAACACTATCTCCTAATGTGATCATAATTTCAAACAAGTTAGTACGTAAACGGTCACATAATCGAAAAGAAAGCGACCCCTGGGCTATCACCAACTACTTGAGAGAGGAATACAAAACTTAACTCTCACCACTTTCCAACCAGATCGATAAGGCAAAGGAATATCTTAAAAAGCTTCATCAATACTTGGATTCTTGAGTGCACAAATGTCGAGGAAAGCTGCCCTCAACTCAAGTTGCTATGTAATAAGTAAGAAACGAAACAACCTTCAACCTTAATCTCATCTATCATCGCGGTCAATGGAAAGATTTATTAAAAAATGCGCTTCATGTATCAGCAGCCGAGCACTAGAAGTAATACTGATCGGCCATCTCACACGTTCTCTGTTAACTTATAAGCACGCTCTCTGCCAACAAAGTGCTTTGAATGGATTAAGCATGTGTAGCCGAGTACGTAAGATATATATCTCCGCGTTTTAACGTCTGCACTTGGCATGTGCCTTAAGCAGACGGGTTGCCTATCGAGTTTAGTTGATTGAGGGCCCCTCAGGGAGAACGGCATTCCCCATTGAAGGGGGCTTCGCAACCCTGAAGTACCGGAACAGAAAATGGGTGCGGGCCAAACTCTCGTTTAGTGGTTTACGTCGAGGCCTATCTGAGCACCTCTTAGATAGCTCCCCGCGAAACTTTGGGGCAACCACAGCCACCACGAATACTCCCCCAATGGCCGTACCCAAGCATTCAGGCAAGAAGTCATTCGTCCGGCATTCCGATGGGTATTGTGCGTCTTCCTGCCGGAGCAATCCTACTTTGGGCAGCCTGACCCCCGTGGACACCCTTTAACTTCTTGGTTTTTCGTTCAAGCAAGAATTTACCGCAAGCTATACAGCTTTGGGTGATCTCATACCGTACGCATATAGCACTTGCCTTTAGACTATCCACACGTCCCGGAAGGCCGATCCTTCATTATCCTTTCTCAAGGAAAATAATGCTTCCAAGGTTGTCATCGCACAGCACACACACCCAGCTATGCCCCATCCCTCTTGATATCGCTGACCATCATCATTAGATCACCTCCCCCAAGAGAACCAAATAGGGAAAAAAATCCTCCTTTTCAAATTAAAAAAGAAGCCCCTTCCGGTTAGACCCCTTACGCTTCCATAGAGAAAAACCTGTTGCCAGGTTATAGATAAGGTAGGTAAGATTCGCGACGATGAAGTCATTGTTGGCGAGTTCAAATCACAATGCGGTAGGCTATAGCGAGTGCTCAGCCACCTGTCTTCTTTCTGAGCGTCACCAGGTAAGCGAACAGGACACATTGCCCGAGGTATTTAGTCATATAAAAAAAAATTCACTGCTTGACATAAACCCCATTTAAAGTTAGAGTCTAACAATTTCTTGCTGGTTCACTTACACTTTATATATAAGCACTTTATATATCGCTTGTCTTTCGTCACTGCGGCAATCGAAGAAAATTGTCAACGTGACTTTCATTTTTAAGCAGTTTTTTCGACGTTTATCCAATTCTGCGGCAATTGAATCTACTAACGCAAAACTCTATGCAGATGCCGACGGCAGTACTACCAGTTCTCAAAATAAATATCGTTTCTCTGTTTCATAATTGCCGCGAAGTTTAAATTATTTTTTGTTCACTGTGTCGTGAATGTAAGAACACGTAAAAAATTAGGATGGCAACTCTGCGGTCCATATTAGTTTTTGTATTCATTCTTCCTTATAGCTGAGTAGGCAAGAATCTCAGCTACCAAGTCGGCATTTGCGCGTTTCAACCTCGGTAAGAACAATGCGGTCGAGTTTACATTGGTCGGAAAAGCATCATGATTATCGATTGACATACCAACTCCTTCTATTTCCTCGCCGTACAACAAGTGGAGAACATTTTTGATCGAATCTTTTTACCCATCACATAAGCAAGGCTGAGGGAAAGAACAGTAAACTTGATATCCATATTGTATACTATTGTATGGGCTTGACTTAATGTCTCGACTTACTATACTTCATATACATTGGTTGCAAATTAGAAGGGACACTATCTTCCTTTACGGTAAGCGCGAACGACCGACTTAACTGGATCACTTAACACTTGCTGTCTCCATCATAACATGTATATATCCAGTGGCCGAGTAGGCAAAGAGTCTTGACTAGCAATTCAATGGTGGTGGTATGCGGTAGAGGGCTTTCAATAAAGCCAATAGCCTTAGATGCTAATGCTTTAAGACTTTAGTCTTAGAATTAATTCTCTGTCTGCGATCAAAAAGTAAGATCAATGTTTGAGCTAAAATGCGCCGTGGGCTTTACGAATAACAAAAATGCTTTATGTTTGCTATGAGAGATATTTGCGTCAATTTTCACTCCGTGAATGTCGTTAGTGTTTCAGCTGCGTTTGGTTTTGCATCCTATTCCGCTTTCTACAATGTGCACGAAGAGATAATTTCTGACTATCAATCGACCATGAAAAGCATTATTACGAGAGTTGAAAATTTGATCCACGCATATGATCCGGAAACAATCCATCAATCGAACGAATATTATGCAAAATGTGAGTGAAGAACGAAAAAAACAGTTCAAGGTGAAGTTTTCTACGATAACGGAATTCCTTCTGCCGGGCCAGACTTTTAACAAGCATTGCTATTTGGGTTTGAATATTGAATACTGAATACTGAATAAACTTAAATTGGTCTTACTTTTTGGACACAGTATATAACCTAACTCTCTAACTCATTATCTTACCTAACTCCCTAACTCAGTATATAGCCTAACTCTCTAATTCGATTTCCCTTTGCCGCAAACGCGAGGCCATTATTAAATTGAATGCAAAATTTTTTGTTCCACCTAATGGACAAACACAGACAAAATGTCATTAAATCTTTGACAAATCTCATGATGAACGTGAAAAGATGCTACGAAATCTCATTCTGGGTGTTATAAAATTGGAATAAATGGAAGACAATGAAAAATAAAGTTAAACAAATTGCGTTTCCTTCCCCCAAATACAAAAATATACTTTTCATGCTGCGCTATGTGTGATGTTTATGTGTATATGTATATGTATATGTATATGTGTATATGCACAAATATAAAATGCGTTCTTTTCACCCTTAATTCCATAATGAATTTATTTAAATTTGTTTCACTCTTGTTTTTTTTTTTTTGTTTTTTACTTTCTTTTGTTTTTGTTTGTGTTTTTGTTTTTGCATTTTTATTTTTATTTCATTACTTTTCTTCTTTAATAAACTGTTTTTTGGCTTCTATGTCAGGGCACATTTTCTTGGGGCTATGAACTTTTCGCTACGCTTTTTGTTATAATTCAATTAAAGTGAATTGAAAAAGTGGAGGACAAAGGAAAACAGTAACTTACTCTTACACTTTTGACTCCAAACTAAAGTGCACATCAACATAAACACATTAACGCATATACATAACATATTCAAGTTGCAAAAGCAGACAAAAGCTTAATAACTCAACCGTACAAATGATTATTTGGTTATTTTACACTCCCTACGTCGACTCGACTCTACTTCGACTCTACTCTACTCTACTCTATCCCGTTTAAATGTTTCAATGTCTATGCAGCACACTAACCGCATGAAAGAATGTTTAGAATGTTGTATATATATCGTATGTGTGTATATGTATCCGTGTTACATATATATGTTTGAGGCACACATGATTAATCAGTACATTTACCTCATACCTAGGACGATTAAGTGCAAGAATATATGCTGCGCTGTAACGAGAGATCATTAAGGCTTCAAAGGAGGAGTTTCTCTTCTCTATTATAATTACAAAATTAATAAAATAATTTCCAAGATAATTGTGTATTTTTGCAACAAAAGAAGTAAAAAAAAAAATATATAAAAAAAATTATGTTTTTTTTTGTTCACCTTCGAGAGGGAATCATCAAATCATTTCGAACCAATATAAGAAAATTTCAAAATAATTTAGTTAGTTGTGGCTAACAATCAGTTGGACCATTAGAACCATGCTTCTCTGTCACGAACTGTTAAATAACATTGCTATGTGAAAACCGTTTCAAAAGAAACGCTAGGCTTTCTTTTTTTTTTTTAAACAAAACATTTCATTATATCCTACACCAGTTGTGTTAAGTTTGTGCGAACGTTTGTAACACCCAGCAAAGCTTAAGGTAAACGCACCTTTTATTATACCGATCGATTCGGAATCAATCTAAGCCTGTCTGCCCGTCCGTCCATGTGTATTTTGTACAATCTCCAGAGCATAAGAGGGCGTTTTAATATTCTTGGATGAAATTTGGTACACTGATCTGCTTTGTCCTAAGAGTGAACATTATTGAAAATGATCCGGACCGATCCACTTTTTCGAACACTCTCCATACAATACCTTATTTTGAATGATGGAAAAAAGTTGCAATTTTCAAAATTTTTCAAGATAACTCGCTGTGTAATAGTATTTCGATATTCTACATTGGTAGGAAAAATTTTTTTAACCTGCTCTTATGTAACCGATCCCACGAAAACGAAATCTTTATATGGTAAGAAGATCTAATTTTCATTATTTCATAAGAATACCTCTCTGTCTACTTCACCGAATTTAGAACACGTAGTTCTACTTATGCCGTTATACCGCTACATATAAGGATTATCAAGCAATCTAAACCAGCAAATGTAATGCCAACCAACTTAATTGGTAATCTTTTATGATGAAAATTTGTTCACGATAGTAAATTGACACAAAACTTAATTGAATCAAATGTGAACCACGTTGCCATATTTCTTGGAACTCACTTTATATAAGATTTCTCATGAATAGTAGGCCCTTCAGAAAAGTTTTCAATTTTTAATATTTTTTATATGAAAATTGGTCCATAGACGCAAATTAACCAAACTAATTAACGATAGGGCCTTTAGATCCATCTTTTAGACCCTAACTTATATAAGGATTATCATAAAAAGCAAAGCTTTATATGGAGAGAAAGTATAATTTTTAGTTTTTTATGACGGAGACTGAAAAATAATAAAATGTTTGTGAAGTAAATTAAGTTCACGTTATATGATGTTTTGGGCAGCCTCCGGCATGTGGGATTTCGTGGCAAATATTCTTTTGCTTGAAAATGATGTGCCATTTTTAATTTCTTATCAAAGCGAGCGAACAATTTTGTATTTGGCGAACTGGTGTATGGTATTTAGTGGTTAGCCTTGCCCAACTATGTTGCTCTTACTTGTTATACCCACCACTGAAGGATGGAGATACAGTTATTTTGTTTTTTTTTTTTTCATAATGTATGTAACACCCAAAAGAAAGTTTCAGGAAGCCTGGAAACATATATATATTCTTGATCAGCGTGAAAGTCTGAAGCCATGTCTGTTCGTCTGTGAATGTGTGGTGTTTGTTGTTGGCACTCTCCTGGCCGTACAAATGAAGATATCGACTTCAAATTTGGTGGAAGGATTAGAAGTTTTTCCACGAAGGTGGGTATTGAAAATGGGACAATCGGTCGAAGAAAACACGCCAATAGTGCCACGTTAACTGAGAACGCCAGTGCTTTTCAAAAGGAATACAAAAATGTGAACGTGTATTCTGTGGAAAATGTCAAATATTAACCAAGCCCGGCCAATATTATGGTACAGCAACATTTAATTTTTTTCAGCATCCAGGAAAAAGCTTCAAAAATCCCATAAAGTATAAAAATTTTTGCCCTGTTGCAAATTCGGTACGGTTTTTAGTCCTTCCGTCTGTCCATCTGTCCATTTACGTACCATCTGCGGTGAACATTCTCCCGTTCGGGAAAGTGAAGACATCGCCTCCAAATTTATAAAATCGTTGCAAAATGACCTAAACAAGTCAAGGAACACGCCTGCAACGCCCACAAACTTATGCAATTAAAACTGAGACCCCCTTTGCTTTCCGCTTGTTTTTATCTTTGCTTATAAACTACAACAACTGCATGATATAAATTTCCACAAGAATTATTTTACTAAAATAGAAAAAGGTAGCCACGCCCACTTAGTATTATGGAGTATTGGAGTAAATTTATGTCTTTTTCCTTTTTTTCAATCTTATATGGGATAACGATGATAGATATAGAACCGAATGTAATTTTCTTACTTGTTTAACTTTATATTCCTAGGCGATCAAGGCATGTTTGGACCAAATTTAAAACTCCTGTCAACATTTACGACAGTGAGGATTCATATAAATTACCCATCAAATTGAAAGGTCTTCGTACAAGTAATGACAACTAAAAATAGCAAAGTAGATGTGAACCAGAAAAAACGAGTAGATAATATATATCTGCTTTGTTACATATATAAATTCTTAAAAACCCAAATATATATATAACACATTTAGAGATCTCGACCGCTTTGTATAGAGTTTTCAAGCTTCAAATCACAATGAGTGCGGTAAATGTAGTAGTGCCAGAGCGGCAATAAGAACTCGATAACATTTCTAATGAAATGAACATATATATCCTCGATTCCATTTCACTCGAGATGATATTTTTTCTATTACGTTTTAATTGAATTAATATTTCAGGGAAAGAAAATTTTATATTAAAAAAAACAATTATGCAATTTCGGGTTTTTTTTTTTCTGCCTCTGCTTCTTCTTCTTCTTACTTTTGTTCTTTTGTTTTTGGATTGTATGTGCCCTATAAAAGATTTCTGCGTCAATAACGAAAACATGACGTTACAATTACTGTTGTTTTGTTTGTTATTTGCAGGCTTTGCCAAAATTTAGTTTTCAAATTGTTGTTGCTTTAGTTTTGTTTGTGTGTTGTTTTGGCACAAAAATCTCTCTTTCTCCATAATTGCGAAACATGTGTGTGTGTGTGTGCGTGTGTGTACGTGTTAAATTTTTGCTTAGTTTTTAGTTAATTGAACGCATGAATCATTTATTTTCGCATTACTGCCTTAAATTTCATAAGAAGAAGTTAGGAAAAGTAAAAGAGGAAATTTTTGTTAACCGGCTTACATCGAATATTTTCATACCCTTGTTATTGATGATTTTTGTCTTTTTTTTTCTGAACGTAATAAAGTCATGTTTTATACATGCCTTTTAACATCACGAACATGGCCAAATAAGCCGCACAACAATGCAAAGCTTAACGCTCAAGCAACCAACCAAAGTATTCCTTTCGGGAGGACTGCCTTACTTTTCGTGTAGATTGCACTCATTTTTTCTTCTTTTTTTACTTTTTTGTTCTTCACTGTATTTTTTTGTATTGCTTTTTTTTTGACTGCCTAACGATATCAGCCAAGCCAAGTGCAAGACTTGAAAAAAAAAAAACTCAGTTTTCCTCGTGGGGAAAAGTACAAAACGAAAAGAGCACAAATTTCCATAGGTACTGTTTTTGACTGCCTACACCTCTTGTAGTGCAGGATATGTTAAGTAGCTGCGCAGGTGAGTGGCACTAGCAAAATGGATGTACCTTTTGTTATACCGTTGAGCTCCGAAGGTAGATCCACACTTTATTATATCGATCGCTTCAGAATCGTTTTGAACGCAAAGCAAGCTTATCTGGCTGTTCGTCGTCTAATGCCTATCCATGGATTTTTTTTTTATTCAACCTGCAGACCGTCATTATATATACACTACTCAACTTGTGGCGCAGGGTATACTAAGGACGTGCGAGAATATGTTTACCACTAGCAAAATAAGCGCTATAGTACAGAGCGATCGATCAGAATTAACTTTTTTAACCAAATATATTAAATTGGTGCGAACGTATATAGCACACAGAAGGACTTAAGATAGACCCAACATTTTATTACACCGACTGTTTAGGCGTCATTATGTAACTCAATGTATGTCCATGTATTTTTGTGTTCAATCTAAAGACCTCAACTTTTTGACGTGTTTCAGTGGTTCGGATCGAATCACATTATCGATTTCACGTATTCGCTTAGTTTTCTAATACTTCCTAAACGTACATACAAACCAATCAACTTTCCAGTCTCTCTCTCTCTCTTTCTTTCTTTCTCTCTTTCCTTCTTTCTCTCTTTCCTTGTTTTTCTCTTTCTTTCTTTCTCTCTCACTCTCTCTTTCTTTCTTTCTCTCTCTCTTTCTTTCTCTCTTTCTCTCTTTCTTTCTTTCTCTCTTTCTTTCTTTCTCTCTTTCTTTCTTTC